>SMGT01008617.1:43355-72559 GCA_004794575.1 Lanistes nyassanus
GGGGGGGGGGGGGGGGGAGAGCGTGCAAGCAAGACCGCCCCCATAGGCATGAGACCAATGGGACGCCACAGGGCACAAGAAGTACCAGTGATCATCCCCACCCCAGGGGAACCCGATAGAGTAGCCACCATGCAATTACTCTAGCCCCGTGGCGGGTGTAAATGGTCTGGGGGAAAAACGATGCCCTCGCCAAAGGGAGGAAGTGCGCGGCACAGTCCACCAGTGGCGTAACAGGTTTTCTCTGTGGAAGAGAAAAGGGGGATCGCTTCCCCAACTGGAACGCACACGATCAGAGGCGGGTGAGGCATGAAAGTGTCTGTTCAATTCCCTCTTCCCACTCATCAAGCGTCAACTCCGGAGAGGCGTCAAGATGGTGGGATGCAAGGCCCACCCCAGCAGTCGGGTGTGCACTGGCGGGCACTACCGGCGACAAGCGAGGCGGGTGATCGCTCCCCCAACCAGAACGTGCAGGGGCAGAGGCATGCCGATGCATGCAACTGGAGGGGGGTGTCGGTATGATTCCACACCAGAAGTGCGATCACTTCTGGTGGGTGGCCAGAGGGTGGGGTGGCGTCTAACTGCGCCCCACCAGATCAGGTGTCCTGATGGTGGGATGCGAGGCCGTTCCCAGCAGTCGGCTGTGCACTGGCGGGCACTACCGGCGACATGCGAGGCGGGCGATCGCTCCCCGACCAGAATATACGCGGGCAGAGGCAGGTGAGGCATGCTGATGCACGTAACTGGAAGGGGGTTGTAAGTGTGACTCCACACCAGAAGCGCGGTCACTTCTGGTGGGTGGCCAGAGGGTTGAACGGCGTCTAACTGCGCCCCGCCCAAGCTGGCGGGGACACAGAGGGATTCACGCTTCTAAGGAAGCGTAAAAAGACGCGCTCGAAACGCCTCTTCCATCATGACCGACGGTCCCTCTGGCGGATGACTGACAGCCGTGGCCTCCCCCACCCCCCCCCCTCCGAGAGCAGCGGAAGTGGGGTCATGTGATTCTCTGTATGCACACGTTGTGCACCGAGGGCTAGCTGTGTGAAGAATAGCGCCGTTATAAAGAAAGGGCGGGCAGATCTTTTTGAGGATCTGCCAAGTTCCTTTCTTTCGGCCCTCTCTTTGCTACGTGTTTAGGTACGGTAAGCTCCCTTTAGGGCACAGGCGTCTGCATACGGCTATGTGTGAGCGCTGCCAGTATCTTTGTTGGAGGCATTTTATGCATCAAATAATTCAGAAAGTGCATTTTGATGCTTGATATACCTTTAAAACATTTTATTTAGACCTAAAACCACGACTTTTCGTGGCTGTTCGGTATTTTGTATACGCGGCAGACGAGCAGACGATAACAGTACTGACACAAATTTGAAATGTACGTACTCAGGTGTCAATTGTTGCCATTTCATGCAACAAATAATTCAGAAAGTGCATTCTGATGTTAAATATACCTTTAAAAACTTTTATTTAGACCTAAAACAATGACGTTTCATGGCTGCTCGGGGTTTCGTATGACCGCATGCTGGCTCGAAAAACTTCCGCCTCGTGCGCGAGACTCTTGGATGTTGCCTAAAGACGCTCGCTCGCTAGAGATCTTGCAGGCGAAATCTTGCAAGGTCTCGCCCTTAGGCAACGCGCGTCCACTCAGTGAGCTGTGCGCACGAAGTACAGGCTCTGTGCGCATGCGTGGAGGGGGCTTACCAGGGTTACGATGTGGGTTGTGTTTTTTTGGAGGTTCGGTTAGGGATCGCTAAATTGAGAATATAGCACTCTGGGTCATGGTACAGTATTGTGACAAGAAACACGTTACTGGAGCCATACAGAGGTAAAGTAACAAAGAACAAATCTTCCTTCTGAGGTCTCTGATGTCTTCTCATACCCTTCGAATAACTAAGGATCAAGGAATTGTCTCACCACAAATCTTCTGAAGCTCTGTGCATTTTATGACAAGTACCCACTGAACATTTATAAAAACTGATGCAGAATAAAAAGCCAATGTGCCCCCTTCTAAAGAAGAGGTCCCTCAAATTTAAAAAGGGTCCAGTCAAACATAAGGTGCCTCTACCACTCCTGCCATTTTTCTCTCCATTTTGTAGGTACACATACATATTTTACTCCACTTCTGACACATAAACTTATACTATTAATTCTGCGCTTTTGAAAAATAAATCCAACCTGCAAAGAGCAAAATTACAGATAATGCTCACAGTTTTAGAATCTAAACCTAGAAAGATTTATGTTTACATTATCTGAATGTGTTCCCAATGGTGACTCTTTTCTTAGGTTTTTGAATTTGTGAGTAATCTAAATCAATAGCTTGGAATGAAGCTTCAAATACCATAATTTTTTAAAATATTTTTAATCACTTTGCTTAATTTCATGAAACTCATATTGTAATCTCTTGTTCCCAGTTTCATTTATATCATCCTCATGACTTATGTGTGATGCAGGAAAGGAAAAATCAAGCAGCATGGATTACTGAACCATGATGATTCACTGTTGAAAGGTACTATACGCAGCCAACAACTGTGGTTAACAAATCCTCACTGCAAACAGGGAACTTACACTCTTTGCTTGTTTGGATCTGGCAACAACAAGTGCTTATGATCTCTTCTACGGCATATTTAAATGAAACAGTTACTGAACTGAGAGAACTGAGGTGTGCACTTCATTCTCTTTGGGTACTTCAGTGGATTAGAACATGGGAATTGTGAACATATTCCATGCTTGCAATAATGATTGTTGTTGCTGGCGCCAACCAAGCACACAGCACATATATTACACGTTCAAGACAAATATTTTGATAAAACTACAGTTATTGTCACCTGTTCCATATGGGGCGCCAAGCAGGGAATGGGTATAATACTAATTGTATAAAAAGAATTGCATTATATAACTATATAACTAATTTGTTGACTTTAAAATTAATTCTATAACTAAAGAATTAATTCTTTAACTATAGAATTAATTCGATAACTAAAGAATTAATTTTATAAGTTTACAATTCTATAACTATAGCATTGTAATTCTATAAAGACAGTTTATTCTATCTATACTATGAGCAAAAAATGCTATACAATTACAAGTCATTCTATATATACATTTGAAGGTTTTACCTGTAGAAAGAATTCTGTATCATACCATGCCAATTCTTTTGTTAAACAATGAAAACAAGGCCAGTGATTTGTTTTGGTGCCAAGTGACCCTCAGAGGCCTCTCACAGTGTATTCATCTATACTGGTACTACACACATACTGCCCAACAAAGTTTATTAGCTCCACACAAACGAACTACTTTTTTTCCAAATGGATTTCTTAACAATTTTATTTATCTGAAAATTTCTTAATTTCAAAGAAAATTCCATAAAATAAGCTATACCAAGAAATGTTTGTGTTCAATAGCTTGTAGTATTATCTTTGGAATAAAATCTAAAACCGATCTCTCCGTTTTCTTGGTATCGTCAGTGCCAATCGATATAGTATCATCATGCAAAATACAAATTTGTTTTTTGCAATATCACTCATAAATTGCAGTGGCTTTGGCCACCAGGGGCAACATGAGCAGGTGGGTGGATGCCCCTTTGTGAAAAACACCACCTTTTGTAATTTTAGGAGTGATTTTCCACCCTCCAAAAAGCTAATTTCATAATGAAAACCAATTAAAACATGTTCTTCTGACAATTTTAATATCCAGTTCTCTCAGCTATGTGATGGATGTAGCCATTATGGAGATGGCTTGGTCACCAAACATTTACAGCCATAGCGGCCGCTGGCGTGTGCTATCAGATATCATGCTGAGTGCTACTAGCAAACTGTAGCAGTAATGTGCTGTACCATCCTTTATAGTGTGGTGCGCTATGCTCGCCCTCTTTAAACGTCTGTATCTTCTTTTAGGATAGTTTTAGGATATTAACAATTAACATACTCTCATTCTATTTGCTCTACACTTTCTTTTGGTGGCTGCGAATAAATTTCCTTGGTGTCTGCCCATGCCTTGCCTTGTCAGTAACGTCCGTAAAGAAAGAGACAGGAAGAGAGAAAGAGTAAAAGGACTGCCTAACCACTGCACCATCACAGCAAAAGTTTTGTATCTTAACTCAATCGTGACGTAGAATCCTACCCTCGAGCATCCCCGTGGACGCGGCATTTTTAGCCTATTTTCAAAAATTCATTAAAAAATCCCCCAAAGCAATACAAAAATTATTTAAACATGATATAAAACTACAATAAATAAAGAAAACTCATTTCTTACTGTGTTTCTTGGACTTTGTTCCATAATTGGTAAAATCCTTTGATGGAAACACAACTGAAGTTGAAGAAATCAAAAAGTCCACGCCATTACTTATACACATACTGAAACGATACTGCTCGCTCGTTTTTCTCTTCGTAATCACTTTCTTGGGTCTTTTAGGCACAAATACTCTTGTCTTCATCCAATTTATCACATTAAATTTGCGAAACAATGTCATTTTCCGCTTTATCATGTAATTTGAAGAGTAAATCTAGCATTTCTCAAGTGACAGAACACACGTGGATACTCTCTTCGAATTATTACCGAAAAGCGTTCTCATTGTCGGTTTAAACACAGTATAAGGGAAGCAACTCGCGAAGAAATGAATCAGCTTTCTAATGTAGGAGTTCTTTACCTTAGACGATTAGCGATTCCCCGTAAAGAAATTTTCAAAGTTGCATCGTTTATTTCCCGTATTCGCTAGTAAGCGTGACCTATGCTGTATCGTTTATTTCCCATACACGTAGCGAATGAGTTAACAATGCTTACCATGACTCAAAAGTGCTAATTCTCAAGTTTGTGATCCCTAACCGCACTCTACAAACAAAATTTTTAAAACTATAACCCTGGTAAGGCCCCTCCATGCACGTGCACCACCCATGCATGACCCATGCACACTACTCACTGACAAGCTGACTTTCAAAAGCTGCAGTTATCAGCGGGCCGAAGGGTGGGCCTATGATGGGTCATAGAAAACTCATGTCTTAGTTTGTTTCTTGGACCTTGTTCTATAATTTGTAAATCCTTTGATAACAACAGAACTAAAGTTGAAGTAATCAAAAAGTCCTCACGATTCATTATACACAGTCTGTTCGATGCTGTTTACACCATGTGCTCGCTCGTTTTTCTCTTCCTAATCACTCTCTTGGCCCTTTCAGGCACAAATACTGCTGTCTTCATCCACTTCATCATAGTAAATTTGCAAAACAATGTCATTAGTATGTAGTTAGTCATCAGTATGTAGTTTGAAGAGTAAATCTAGCATTGCTCAAGTGACAGGGCACGTGTGGATATGCACTTCGCAGCCATTTTTCCCTCGCTTGGAATTGTGGTTGGAAACCGGTCTAAACATCAGTTAAACACACAATATAAGGGAAGTAGTTCATGAAGAAATGATTCAGCTTTGGAATGTAAGAATTCTTTTCCTTAGACCATTAGCCATTTCCAGCTACATAAATTTCAACTGGCATGTATGAACTTTCGGTCATGAATTGGAGACCACTGCACAGACTACCTTCGGGCGCTCAGACATGCGGTTTGGCTGAGTTAATGCCACCGATTGTGACCCTGCTAAGAAAGCAGCCCATCCCCTCACCTCATGCACCCGTGCAGCAGCCAAAGACAGCAAGATATGCTCCCCTCCCTTTGTTTCCACCACAGCATAACCCTGCCAGATAACAGTAGTACTCCAGTGAAAAATGCTAGCTTTTGAGATTTCTTGAGTCCTGCCAGCCTGCAGAGGGAGAAACAGTCATCTCCGAGTGGGGCCTTGTAAAGAGTGAGTGTGGCGCCTGTACTCATGCAACACACAGACTGGACAGTTCAAACAATCAGGATAGGATGGATCCAGAACCATGGAGAGAGGAGCCAGCAATAAGCCTGCGATAACACCAGCTGCATGTACGAGTCACACAGGGCAGTGCCTGCTGTGAGGATTGCCAAGTCGTCCAGATATGCCTGGAACCTCACCCCTTGCTTGTGCATCAGAGCATAAAACTTGCATACCATCATGGTGAACACCAAAGGGGACAGCACAAGGCCAAACAGCAAAGCTCTGAACTGGTAGATGCAAATTCACCAGACAAAGCGTAGCCACTCCCTGTGCGCCAGATGGAGTACATGAAAGCAAGGATCCTTCAGGTCCAGGGATGTCACAAAGTCAGAGAGACTCTCAGAATGACACAGGAGTCTCCATTCTGAAATCCACATGACACAGGAAGCAGCTGAGGGAAGACAGGTCCAGCACAAGGCAGAAACCACTTGTGGTTTTGGGCACAGTGAGCAGACAGTATTAAACGCCAGGGCTTGAGGGGTTCACTTCCTCCAAAGCAGCCACTGCCAGGCTTAAAGTTTCCCAAGCCCTTCTGTGGCAGAAACCACTTGTGGTTTTGGGCACAGTGAGCAGACAGTATTAAACGCCAGGGCTTGAGGGGTTCACTTCCTCCAAAGCAGCCACTGCCAGGCTTAAAGTTTCCCAAGCCCTTCTGTGGGTGGGGGAAAGCTGACAGGAGAGAACACCAGAGAAGCAGGACCATTGTCCCACAGCAGGCAAAACCCTACCTGAATCACATGCAGCTTCCATGCACTGCTACCACAGTGATGCCATGTGTTCACGGCATGACTCAGGCCTCTGGCCTGAGGCGGAGCGGGTGCTGGGGATTGTACGGGACAGCCCCTTCAATGGGGTGCTGTTTCTAGCCATGCTGTTCACCGCCCCAACCCCAAGAGGGAGACGGCACCAGGCCAAGTTCTCCTCTGGGCTGAGATTTGGGGCGAGGCTTAAAATGGTTGGTTTGAGCCACCAGTGACCCGCCAGTGTTTCCCTTGTGCTTCACTTGGGCAGCGATCAGAGAATCAATTCTTGATTGGTGGACACAAACTCCCAAGCAGCTTGTAGGACGTAAGGTCCAAACAAAAAGGAGGGAGTGACAGGCCCCACCTGCATATTGTTGGCCATTTGTTGAGGCAAATAGGGAGCTGCAGCAAGAAAGGCATCCCTCTTGATGCAATGTCCAGTGCCCATGGTTGGCCAGGTGAGCGACACACTGGAACCATCCCACCTAAACTGGGGAAGCAGAACCAGAAGATCCCATTCTCCAAAGAAAACAGTCGATCAAGCATGCCTACAGACACACACACACACACACACACCATCACATCCAGCTACTGTCCATGTGACAGCGGCCACTCCAAGAGCAGTGAAGTGTCAACAGACCTCGAAAACAAATCATGAGCAGTGGACGACCTTCAACGCCTATGGTTGGACCATAGGTTGTGCACAGGGTCAATGCTGTGGAGTGTGTGACTTTTGGGGAGGACACATGGTCAACATCATCGGTGCAGGACTGAGGGTAGCCTCGCCAGCCTCACCATGTAGTGTGGTGAGGACCCCTTCCAACACAGCCTTGCTAATAAAGCTGACACACCATGCATCTCACATACTGATCCTACATACCCAACCTGGGCCATGGGCGAAGGCTGCGCCACAGGAACAGAGCATGTGATACCATTCGCCCCCAAGACAAATACCAGCAGAGAATGGCCCGAAGTAGCAGAGCAACCCGAGACAGCTGCCAACAATGAAGAACCACACATAGGCGGTAGAGATGAGTGTTGCTCCAGAACTGCCTCAGACATCTCCACTGGCGGTGAAGCAGCCACAGCAGAAGCCAACATCACTATAGCAGACAGTGCACTACAACAAACATTAGACTTGCATTTTTCCTGGGAAACAGGATGGTTAACAGATGCATAAGCATGACTCGGACATTTTCTCAATCCAGTCTCATGCATACAATCTTTCGGCATGGTGGCAGAAATGCAAATACTGCGACAACCTAAAGAAAACATACTAAGTGCAAGTACAAACAACACAAGCACAAAAATAAAATTGGATGAGGACAGTCGCATCACTCATGTAGGACCAGGCATGGAGACACAGGTTGCCCACACACAGGTGACAGGCAGGTGAAAAGAAATGAAAGTGGCACTACGCTGCACCCTACTGTCTAGCAAAGCAACAGAAGACAGACTGGCAGAGACAAGAAAAAGGCAAAGCTCACAGTCATTGTAATGAAGTGCAATGGAGTGCTGAGGGTAGGCACCAAAGTTGCTTTTCCCAAAGGCAACATTAGAAGGACCACATTAAAACCTGCCTGACTGGCTACTTGGTGCACAGGACTTTGCTGTTTTACCATATAAACCAAAAAGCTACATGAACGAAACAAAAATGTTTGTCTGCTAGGCCAGCAACCAGTAGACTTATGTATAAACAGTGTACAAGAAAATAAAACCAAAGAAAAATAAACATTCACAAAAAAACTGCTATGAGTCTATTATGGGAGTTTATGTTTCAAAGAAAAACCAATTCTTGTAGTATGGCTTCTTATAGCTAGAATAAACAAAATCTGCCTATGTAGTCTGTACCCAAGTGGATAAAGCCTTGATTTTAGAGACTGAAGATTAAACTGTTCGAATCCCATGATGCACAGGATTATTTTTTTAACCTCTATATTTTTGTTGGTGGTAGGGTGGGGGTTAGGGGAAGGGTAGGTTTGGAGGTTAGGGAGAACAGCAAAGCCAAGTAGTCAAAGAGGGCTTGATGCAGTTGTTCTAATTTCTCCTTTGGGAAAAGCAAATTCGTGGGCAGGCAAGGGTGCTAAGGCAAACAGCTATGGTGTGGAGCAACTGACAATACAACCAACCAGGTCCACGGCACATGAGTCAGCTTGAGTTGTCAGTAAGTAGTGTGCACAGGGTCACACACGGGTGATGCACATGCATGGAGGGGCCTTACCAAGGTTATATTGTTACAAATTTTGGTACAGTGCAGATAGGGATCACTAACTTGAGAATTAGCACTTTGGGTTATGGTGTAGTATGGTGACAAAATCATTCTTCAGGCATACCAAATAGTCAGGCAACACCCTCGTTCCCCCCCCCCCACCCCGATATTTTTGAAGTTCAAGGAAAGTAAGTGTATTTTTGTTCCATTTATTAATATAATTATGAGAATAAAATTGATTTTGCCGGACAGTTGCAAAGCTTTGGCAGACAGAAACCGTTTGGAATAAATACTCCAAATGATGTACAATTTAGATGTTTGAGTATTTACAAACAAGAACATATCAAATCTACATGCGGACCACTATCCTACATGGAGATTGTGTTTATTGCATGATTTATGAAAGCTAGGTGACTTCTACTGTCAGTGTACGTCAGAATGGGCACACCAAGGCCAGATAAGACTAGCTGCAATGCTCAATTATCTTCACACTCTAGTGTAACATATTTTGGAAATACTGAATGGCAGATTGTATTGCTGCTTCAGATTAACAGATTTTATTATACTGAACAGATTATAAGGGTTGGACGAAATATGGCAAAATCCACACAGTAGACAATTCTTGTGTACATACCTAACAGTTACATTACTTAATGGATATGGAAGAGGCTACTTTTAGAATCTGGAATTTAAAGCCTTATAAACATTTGAACTGTTGTGTACGAATTGGATTGTTGTGTACCAATCAGTCCAATTATCTTTATAGGAAAAAAGTAAAAGTACTTACATTTTCATGTACCAAGCATCTAACTTTAAAAATTATTTCTTCAGAAGAACCACGTAACAGCAGGCAACAACAAATATTTTACACAGTTTTCCTACTTCTATGACAAGATAATCATATTTGTTTGAAATTGAGCAAGGCCCTCAACATTTTAACATGAAGTTAAGTGTAGGCTTTTAAAAACATAAAATTATCAACCTTTCTCTTCAACTGAATGCTTTTGTACAGAATAGAGAAACAGCAAGAAAACTGGAAATAGCATGGAAACAAGGATTAATGATATAATTGTCTGCAAAAAAATTCATTTATTCATCAATTAAATTTGCATGAAAAATATATTTAGGAAAAAAATCAGGCTCAATCCAGATTGCGCTTTTAGAACTGTGACGTATGGTCAAATAGTTGTCCTTTTTCCAAGCACTGCAGACAAGCACACACTTTTATATCACTTTCTTTAAACCAAGCAAAATATCAAGTACAATCATCAAGGTGACACACGGCATAAATGGATGAAACACTGTGGATGGAAAAAAGAAAACTCCTAGGTGTTGTGACATCCCATGACACAATGGATCATACTATATGGCAGCCTGCAAAGTATGATGCAATTTGGCCACTGTGTAAGGAGTCTACACAGGTAACAAAATGTGGATCAAATTGCACAGGCAGCCTGCATGATATGATGCAGTGTGTCAAACTGTGTAGGAGTCTTGCTATATGTTCCATTGTTTATTGTGCACGTAATTGGACTGCAATAATTCCACACTGAAAAGTAACTTTTCTCCAGATAAGTAATCGTTTTGTGAAAATGTATTATCCAGTGCATAGTTTTGACTAAGGTCTGTGGGTATATGTGTACAGCATATTAACACAGTATAACATGGGTACATGCACACACCCACACATTCATGCATGCATACAAAAAAGACAGAAATAAAAAATGACGAACACAATTTATTAGCGTTACACATTTATTAGGGAGGGCTATATTCAGCTTCACAAGAAGTTGTATTTAAATGCATAACCTGGCTTTGTAGACAAATGTTGACGAGACAAACTGACAGAGTGTGTGGATTTGCCCTTCCACTTATATAGGTGGTTCTTTTATGACTGAAAGAGTAGATATGAACACCTATCCAGGCTGCTTTGGGAGGACATGGGCTGAGATCAGGAGAGACAATGAAGCACTGTTTGCATGTTAGTTATGGTTGACGGTGGGGCTGGGGAGACAGCAACAGCAAAAAATAGGGACAGATTGAACACATAGTGGGGATAGAACATAAATAAATAAGATAAATAAGTTCTCTATTTCTAACACCCACTCATCACTCAATTTAGTATACTAACTTTATATGCGAGCAGCTGATGTTACTATCAACTATGGAGAAATAAAGACCCCAGAAACTTACTTTTCAATGTGGAATTACAGCAGCACCTGTGAATAGCAGGCAGTTCAAATAACTGACACCTTAAAGTAACTGACACTTTGGCCTAGCACAGAGTAATTGTCAACACAAACCCATCTGAAAATGATTGATAACTACCTAATGTGGACAGAAGACACCTCTTTTAGTCCAAACTGCATTTTCTACCTGTTAGTAGCAGACATCACTTGATCTAATGCACATTTCAGCTTGACTTCATGAGCAGGAAGTGGCATTTTCAAAGCAACTACCACCTGTTATTTGAATGTGGTGCATCATGGCATCAGTAAAGCGCCGAAACTTCAAACAAATAGAAAAAAATCACTATTATCAAAAACCTTGACAGAGGCAAGTGAACATGTACAGCAGTGATTTTGAATGATTCCTTTAGAATGATTTGTTTGAATGGTTGTCCATCTGTGAATACCCAAAAACTGTCCTTGTGAATAATGGACACCTGCAAATAGCAGACACTTTCAGATCTCCAATAGATTTCTAGTATTCACAGGTACTGCTGCACTACAGTCCGAGTGTGTGTAAGAAATCCCCAACAACAATGGAAAAAACAGTATCTCAGAAAAATAGCTGGACTCCCTAAAATCATATGACACAACCTTTCTAACAGTTGTGCAGCTACTGAAAATTTAAGGGAATGGAATGTCAAGTACCAAGCACATCACTTGAACAACTGGGGCTTGAAGCTGTGAAGCTGGGAGTACCCTCCGTGTGATCTGTGTGAGTTGGTGTTGACTCTGACAGGCTCAGTGGTGGTGAACTACGATGACTGCTACTTGTGTAACGTAGGCCTGGGCCTACCATCTCCTCTGATGGGTATTTAGACGAAGTCATCATCTCAGATCTGAGATAAAATAAGCTAAATCTGTTAGCATATACTTGAATCCCTAAAATTATTGCCTCCCCCCTTTTCCTCCCTCCCTCTCTCACTACCTCTCATAGATACACAGATGCCCTCCTCTCACATTAATAGCAAGGGTGTAAATATAAAATGATGCCATGTAACAAAAAACACAAAAAGCAATATGGTGAGATCAGTTTCAAAACAGCATTTTCATGTATATATCCTTTTACAACTTAGCTCATTGTCTGTCTAGTATCTCATGCCGCAAGCAATTAAAGCTTTATTACAGCAAGCAGATGCCACATCCAGCAAATATGTGGTAGACAAGAGCTCTAGACTCACAATTCTCACCCCCTTGGTGACAAAGGCTTTACTTTGTACTGCACCATCAGAGTGTCTACAACAATTTATATCAAGTAAATAAACACCATTTGGTATTCCCCCAAGTCAAACTCAGGAAAATCTGGGCAGTTAGTATTAAACCTAATCTGCTCATCCACCATCAGTTGGTACTAATTAATGTGCTAAATGGGCTCTTTGTATCGATGGCTTTTTATGTATGGCCATTTGGTCATGTGCTTGTCTTGTTGAGCTAACTCTCCAACTTGCTGGTAACATGCAATCTGATTGGTAATCTTTGACAGGCATCAAAGTTGATAATTTTAATGCTCAAGTTTGACTGGTAACCTTTGTACTTCCTTCTCCTCAGGATTACACGTAGTAGAATACAAAGTAAGCATGTTAACTTCTGTCACTTTCATAGCATGATATTTAGTAATACATGAAGTAAGTGACAACACTATTTCTTATAGGACTGTCCATTTTAAAAAGTAGTCATCTTAAGATGTTGGCATTTGTTGTTTCTGCTGTGGATAAAGGAATACATAAACTACCAAATGACCACTGCAACTGCAGACAACAGATAAACTCTCATTTGCTGGAAACTAGCTTACTCTCATATGCTTTGCTAGGCCTTGACTTCTGGCTGGACACTTTAACACAATCAAGCTGCAATCAAGTTGCGTGAAATGCATTCCATTGTTGACTCATAGTATAGTCATGATTTTAGGTGATTTTGAAGAAAATAACCACAAACAATACCTATTTCATTCACACATCATACAAACTAAAACTTTTAGAAGAATATGACCATATTTATGTGAATGATTCTTTAAAGATAGTTTCTTGGTTCCTGCTCCTTAAAAATGCAATGAAAGCATGGTGAAAAACTTTGCCTAAGGTTCATCATAAGAATAAATCAATAAACACATTACCATGTGAACCTGTTAACTCTTTGCAGTCACGTCAAAATGTATGTCACAATGCTCACAATAACCCTTGCAGAACGTTGAAACACGTTTCAACATTTTTTAAAAATCCTGCACATGCACTTAACAGTGTAAAGGAGTTAACTCTTTTGAGCCGTATGTAACACAGACCTGCTACAGCATTGGCATGGCTGACTGCCTGTTGACAGGCACAAGTGGCCTATGCATGATGAATTTTAAAGATTTATTTGCTAATCGTTTAAGGGAAAGAACTCTTACAATCGAAAGCTGAATCATTTCTTCACGAGTTGCTTCCCTTATACTCTGTTTAAACTGACAATGAGATCGGTTTCCGACCATAATTCCAAGCGAGGGAAAAATGGCTGTGAAGTGCATATCCACATGTGCCCCGTCGCTTGAAAAATGCTAGATTTACTCTTCAAATTACACGCTGAAGAGGAAAATGACATTGTTTTGCAAATTTACTATGATGAAGTGGATGAAGACAAAAGTATATGTGCCTGAAAGACACAAGAGAGTGATTATAAAGAGAAAAAAGAGCGAGCACGTGGTGTAAACAGTATCGAACAGACTGTATATAAGGAATCCTGATTACTTCAACTTCAGTTGTGTTTCCATCAAAGAATTTATAAATTATGGAACAATGTCCAAGAAACCCAGTAAGACATGAGTTTTATTTGTTTATTGATGTTTGCAACCAAGTTTAAATAACGTTTCTATTGTTTTGGGGGATTTTTTATGATTTTTTAAAAAAAGGCTAAAAATGCCCAGTCAGCCGGGACAGCTTGAGCTAGGATCGCTGTGGCTTAAAAGAGTTAATCCTGGTATCATTGGAAAGCTCTATCATTGATTGTATCCCTTGCACTGTTTAAACAAGTTTTTAGTGTGCCAATAGTTTTTGCTGAGCACCTGCTTACCAGGACAGTTACGTAACTCACAAGAAATGGCTGCCAGATAGAAGAGACTTTAGAAAAAAAGATACTTTAAATATAATTTAGTCTGAAAGTTTGGAAGTTTGGAGAAAATACTAAATCTGGGATTTTATTCAAGGTCAGAAAGTGATAATAACATACAGTTAAGAGACATCATCGAAACTTGGCAAGCAGTGACACACAGAAGTTACTAGACTTTATTTATTTTGTGCATACAGTAACAACATTTGATGCCAAAAACAGTAAGTAATATTTAAACTTTTTGAATACAAATTTTGAAGAACTGGTCTTTGGGGACAGTGCATTAATATTTTCAGCAGACATATGGCATCAACTGATGGTCAGCCATGAATTCCACCATTTGCACTCATCTAACTTACACCAAAACTAAGATGTCAATAAACTCTATTAGATCAATGCAGATATTTGAACTTGGTTTGGTTTGGTTTGTTGCTTAACGTCCAGCCGCAAACTATGTGCATATCAGGACGGTGTTGCTTAGACAAAGTTTACGTGCTGCCACACGTGGGACTGATGGCGCAACACGGGCCTCAGTCCCACCCAGTCACATTATACTGACACCGGGCCAACCAGTCCTAGTACCGTTCCCTGTAGTGCCAGGCGTCTGGCAGGGCAGCTACTAGATTGCCAATTTTTAAGTCTTAGGTATGACTCGGCCGGGATGCGAACCCCCGACCTCCCGCCTCGGAAGCGGACGCCTTAACCACTAGACCACCGAGGCGGTCGCAGATATTTGAACTGTGTAGCAAGCTTAAATACTTTCATCCATAAAAACATAGAACAAAATTAAACCCAAAATGTCTATAACAGTCTCTAAAACAATGTCATTCTGAACAGCTTTTAATAATAATAAAAAGGGCAATATTGATCTAGCACAAATAGATAATTTTTTGCCAGTAAAATTGGTTTGTTCATTACTTACCAGATGCCATGAATTACATCGGTTACTACCACTATTACCAACCAACACATAGAGCAAATTATCTCCTCTAGCAGATCATTCGCTAGAGAGAAAAAACTTTCCCCTTGGGCTTTTACCTTCCTAGCTGTTCCTGCTAGGGGGATCTGATGTAAAAACATGCATGGTATGAACTCTGCAGTCATTCCTTACCTGTATGACTGAAATGAATATGTTACAGCACGAATGAGGGATTTGTTTTGGGGAGTTAACACCGTGTCCATAACTGGGCTATATCAAGAGGCTAACAGTGTAAAGATTATATTGGAAAGATGTAGCAAGTAAAAAATGGGAAAGCAGGTGAAACGAAGGAAACTGCTTGATATAGATACTAGAGAAATAGCGCTGAGCAGCGGAATTTTGGAAACAATGGTTTGAGAAAAGGTTTTGTCTCTTCTGCTCCCCACCCACCATAGAGCCCAACAAGAGGATATGGCCAAGCAGCACCACAAAGACTATTTCCAGCAAGGCCACACCAGGGCTACAGCAGAGATATACTCCAGCTTAGGCAGAACTGGACTGACCAAGGCTGCAGCTTTCTAGCAAAGCTAGGGCACTGCAAGACCAGTCGATTGATTGGAGTGGGCCACATCAACCTCCCATCTAGAAGTCTTGGCCAAAGAGGCATGTTGGTATGATGAGTGGTACTCATCAGGGACATAAGTAGATTAAATAGTATAGTATCTCTGTTGCTGCTTTCTTTTATTTGGACCTGGACACAACAAAGGGGGTGGGGACCTGGGCCAGAGAATTTTGGTAATTAACGTAAGCATTGTGGGCAGCGATCATCAGCAGTTGTTTCCCACCTTCTTGTCACGTATGTATGTTGTCACTGTTCTGTTGACAATGAGCATATAAAAATACCTCTAGATGCAAGGCACAGCATACCACAACACTGACAAGTCTAAGATGGGTCGAAACCCTCTTGTAGACCTTGGCATTGGGAACAGATGGCAGTAAAAGCCAGGGAAGGAGTGCAGACTGCAACAGGGCTGATTGGGAGGTGCGGTCTAGCAAATTAGGATGAATCTAGGCAAGCAGGTGGAGATGGGCGATAGGCATGTCACCCACCCACCACATGAGACTAGAGAGGGGACCATGCACCCGCCCCTGTGACTGCAAGATGTGGCACAGCTGTAATGCTTTCTAAAGGCTCCAGCCAAGAGCTTATGTGGTCACCGAGACCATGTCTCTCACATTTACAGTGCAGGCATCCCCACTTCGAAAGTACAGTAATCATCAGTTTATGTCGGCATTAATGGCATTGACATGAAAAAGAAAACAGCGAACTCTTGAACACCACGTGCAAGTGTGGAGAGGAGTAAAAGAGAAGAAACTGCGATACTCATTACTCAGAGTTGGGAAAACTCAGATTCAAACAATAATCAAGAAGGAAGTGATCATCCAGAGGTGGGAAAGTGGAAAAAACAGGAATCAGAAGCTGGCAAAAGTGCACCAGACTTCAAAAATGATGATCAATCAGAAAGTCTGGGACTAGTTTTGTGATGCCAGAGTGAGAAACAATCCTGTGACCGTGTCATGTTTTGGGGTCTATGGTGGGTCAAAGGAAACCCAGCTATTGTCCAAGGTGTGAAAACCTCGACGACCACCTGGGTACATCGGGGTCTATAGTCCCCTTAGATCCAGCTGATACCTAGCTGATGACGTCGTCAGCAGGGTGGTAAAGGTGACAACAGAGGGGAAACTGCAGGTGATACCTAGCAACCTGTGACTGCGGCGTTAGATGTGTTAATAAAGCATGGGCTTCCAGACATTGTTGAAGAAGTAAGGGATTAGCTCACCTAGGTATAGGGGAATGTCAGGCGGTGGTTGCATCACCACTGGCGAGCCATCAGCTTTTGATAATAGAAGAGGCCGTGTTGCCCTAGGGTAGAGATGGGCAGGGTTTAGCAGCAGACGCTTGCTGACCAAAAGGTGTGGCCTGAGCCTGTCTTTGACCTGATTTGTTGTTGGAGATTTAGATTGACCACGTGAACATGGATGTGTATTATATGCGCATGAGCTATATAATGCATGGTAGGAGAGGAAACCATCATCTCATCTCATCACGTTCTTCCTGTTGGGACTGAGAATCGTACTGCATGCCTAGAAAAAAAGCTATCTTGGAGACCTTTGAGTTGTACTTGAAGGGTCCACTAGAGATAATCGAATCGTCAGTGCTGTGGACAAGACAACAGGACTCTCAAGGTACTGGACTGTCACTACGGACGTGGCAGGGACGCAGGTCAGGGAAAAGGAGATAGATCCGATCTCTACGAGGGGATCGTAAGGTACTGGGCTGTTGTAACGAAATTGAGACCTGGCGTGTAAGACTGGCGTTGTTCACTCAGTTTAACCCAGAGGGTGGGTCGTTTAGTTCAGGGAAGTAAATTTCGTGCTCTCCCAGAGAACAATGAGTACTGGGGAAGGGGGTAGCCAACCCACCTCCCAGGTCCAAGAGTCAGGGACAGCACGGCGACAACTGATCACGAATGTATTAGTAATGTCCGGTGTCTGGCCTTGGAAACTCGTGATGCTGGTTACAAGAATAGTTCATGTGATGTAGTGGGCGTTGGAGTAGGGGGAAATAAGAACAGGGGGACATGCAAGAATCAAGAGATTCAGATAGGAGACCAAGAGAGAGAAGGACACAGTAGAAAGAAGCTTGCTTGAACCTGCGCCCAGCCGAAAGGCTTATGCGCGCCTGACCATGGGACTTAGAAAGGTTTGACATCGAGGCCCAAGGCAGGAGTTAGCAAGCAGAAGACTGAGAGGGGCACAGTTGAAAGGTGAGCTACAGAGTTGCCTTTCACATGCGCCTCTACAGAAGAAATCGGTAAAGGATGGAGAACAACCGTGCGTCGCCTGTGTGGTTGGCGGAGCAGCACCTGCATCGGCTGGTGGACACCATCATGCAAACACCAGAACAGAAGGAAGCACTGCGGGCAATGATCCAGGCTGGTCGGTGGAAGGAGGTACTGATTCAAGTGTTCCTCGAGGTGGCCAGCTGGTACCAGGCTGACGATCCCCCTCCTCCGTTCGAGGTGTCATTTTTGTTTTGAGAGACAAGGGAGACAGGTCCAAGGGGAAGCCACTAGACTATCAAGATTTGGTGTAGCGTTTAGAAGTAGCGTTTAGTTGAACGGCCGTGCCATCACTTAGTATATTTTTAGCAATAAACTTTGGTGTAGTCAATTTGCTGTCGGTGCGTGCTGTCTACTGGTGAATATTTCCAAAGAGGGAGCACTCCAATGTAAAGACTGTTGTGTGGACTGTATGAAGCATTCAGGAATGAGTGTTGTGTTATGTGAGTGTTGTGCATCACGTTGTCATTCTTTCATTCTGGGTTGTAGTACATGTTGATTCAAGTCGTCTGTCTCTGGATGGCGTCGTGGATATCAATGGCCTAGGCAACCACAAAGCTATTTTCATGAGCGTCACGCTTCGGGCAAATGTCTGGTTGCATCCAGGAATATCAAAGCCATCGACCATGTCATTCTCGAATCCAACATTGCTGCTTTTGCTGTATGTACTCAGGAGTGTCCAGAGTCTGAGCTTGCATCTATATACAGCGAGGGTCTCAGGAATATTCTTGACCACCTTGCCCCTTTGACCTCCAGATGCATCAGTGACCATCTGCACCCTGGCTGAATGAGGAGATGAGAGTTGCCAGGCGCAGACAGAGGGATGCAGAGCGCGCTGGAGAGCCTCCCAACTCACTGTCCACATGCAACTTCTCACACAGGAACGTGCTGCTGTCAAGGCCACCATCAGCTCAGCCAAGAGAGGGTATATTGAAGCCAGGCTTGCCATGTGTGCCTCCAATAAGCAGCTGTTCTCCATTTCTAAGGAACTTCTGGGCAGATGCACGACTCCTTCCCATCCTTCCAACATTGGTAACTATGAACTTCCTAATGTCACTTTTCTGTGACTTTTTCTCCAGCAAGGTCAAACAGATTCATGAGGGCCTCGACCGTCGCCTGACCCCACCATCATCCTTTGCTCACTTTGATGGCCCAGCACTATCCTGCTTCCAGCCTATGACTGAGTGGAACATCTTTGACCTTGTCACAAAATCTTATACAACATCCTATTACCTTGACCCTATCCCAACATCTCTTACTAAGCAGTGTCTGCACAGTCTTGTACCCTTGATCACCAAAATTGTGAACCACTCTCTTATTACGGGCACTGTACCTCATCTGTTCAAGCAAGCCGTTGTGATGCCACTACTTAAGAAGCCCAGTCTTGACCCCAATGAGTTGGGTAACTATTGTCCTGTCTCCAATCTTCCTGTAATTTCAAAGATTTTGGAAAGAATTATTCTTTCCAAGTTGCAGGCCCATCTCAGAATAACCTCCTTGATTATCTTCAGTCACCATACAGAAAGAACCACAGTACCGAAAACGTGGTTCTCTACATCATCAATGCTCTGCTTTCAAATGCCAATGACAGACTTGTGTGATTGCGTTACTTGATTTAGCGCAGCATTTGACATCCTGGATCATCACATCTTACTTGACCATTTGAATAAGTCCTTAGGTATTAAGAACACTGCCCTTGATTGGTTCAGGTCCTACCTGAGTAGTCGTGAACAATCGTCATTGTCGATGGCGTGATCTCATTTCCTCATTCACTTGGCTACGGGGTCCCCCAGGGTTCAGTCCTCGGGCCTGTACTGTTCACTCTATGTTCAACCACTGTCTGCCATCCTAGCTGCCCAGGATTGTGACTCTCTGATGACACCGAAGTGACTACCTGTTCCCCTCCTGCACAGATTGCTACTGCCTTTTCTAACATTCAATCCTGTATAGACGATGTGATGCACTGGATGAACAGTAACAAACTAAAGCTTAACACAGACAAAACCGAGGTCATGTCAGTAGGTTCTACTACACATCTCAGGTCTGCTGACTGTGTGTTCGCTGACACTGGGGATCCTTTCAAATCCTCAGTCAAGTATCTCAGTGTGCACCGTGATCCAACACTTTCCATACAACCACATATCGGTTCTGTGTGTCGAGCAACTTTTCTTGAGCTCCGGAAGATTTCTTGCATCTGACCCTATCTGTCCGCTTAAGCTGCTGCTAGACTCATATCCTCCACTGTTACTTCTTGCCTGGATTTCTGTAACTCTGTGCTTGTAGGTCTCCCTGCTGAACAGATCGCTCAGCTTCAGCAGGTTCAAAACCATGCCGCGAGACTTGTCTTGAGGCAATCAAAGCGGGAGCACGTAACATCCATGCTCCAAGAACTTCACTGGCTTCCAGTAAAGTTCCACATTCAGTACAAGATAGCTGTGATCGTGTATCGTCACTTTGATGGTATGCTTCCACCATATCTGTCGTCTGTTCTTTCCAACTACCTCCCTGCTAGACAACTCAGGCCCTCCTCCGAAAAACTTCTTATAGTACCGAAAACTAGTCTGAAAGTGTTCTCTTAGTTTTGCTGCCCCTAATGTCTGGAACTCGCTGGCTGCTAAACTCCACGATGCTTCTTCTCTTACTTCATTCAAAACACAGCTCAAAACCCATCTTTCACCTCGCTTTTCACTGACTGTACTGTGCTTGTTGGTAATGCTCCTCTAGGGAGAAATAGTGTGAGAGAGAAATAGTGAGAGAGTGTGAGAGAGAGAGAGAGATTGCGAGCGTGGTTGATGGTTGCTTTCTTAGTGGGTTTTATGTGGTTGCATGTGGTGTCTGGATATACTCTGTGATACTGTGGCTGTCTTCATTGTTTTTGTTGTAACCCCCTTGCATCTCTTCTAGCTTATGGAAATGCTAGTGAGTGGGGATAGAATGTGGTCCCTCAGACAGGTAAACCCCTGTCTGAGGACACGGTTTTTTATGTACTAAAACCCCCCTGAGATTGTGCTAGGGGTAAATGTTCATCTTATTGTATGGCCTGAGTGAAAGGCAAGTAAGTATTGGGGCTTAACGCCGTGTCAGCAACTAAGGCTATATCACAGTGGAACACAAAAGAGAAAACATCAGTAAAAGGAAAAGAAGGGGGACGGAGAGAGGACAGAAAACGGGCCACAAATTAAAACCAAAAGGAAGAAAAAATGGCACAGAAATAAGCTTAAATGCAGGAAAAAAAGCCGATGGCATGCAAAAAGGCACAGAAGGAGGAAATGAGCGAAAAAGGGCAGGGGAGGATGGGGGAGAACAATTACACTAACGGAGACGGCTAAAACGTAAAAGAGAAAATAAAAAGTGTTGGACGGTGAGGGGTGTTGCACAATGGTCACAGGTGGGCGGAGGCTCGGAACAAAGCAGGAAGGAGTGGGTGAAGTGGGTATGACCCAAATGGAGGTGCGTCAGGACAACATCATCTCGCCACACAGGTTCTGCACATTAAACAGAGTCAGAGAGGGAAGGAAGAATAGAGTGGAGTTTGTTGGAAGACAGAGTGTCCCAGTGGGTTTTCCAAAGAGAGTGGATGTAGGAGGACATAAAATCTACTGAAGCTAAGTCTTTTTCTTTTTTTGTTTATTCGTTGTTTTTGTGTTGTCCTGATGAAGGGGTAGTGCCCTGAAACATGTAGATTGTCTTCGTCTTTGTCTTTGTTATGTCTTAGCTTGGTCCAGTTCCCCTGTGAGAAAAACATCTTAAGAGTCAAATCTCGCAAGAAGGACATGCGAGACCGACCGGTGACGGAAGTGGATGAGCGACGCATCATGTCGGGAGGCAGGGGAGCAAATCCCACACACACACACCTTATGCCACCGGAAGTAGGTGGCCCAGAGGCCAAACCAGGGCCAACCGAGGGGCAACTGCTAGCACAATTGGCACTAGTGAGGCCAGAGGAGGTAAGCTCATGGAACCAGAAGTCGAGCTGCACCAACCAGCATCGGGAGTGGCAAGGCCACCTCCACTGTGTGTCTTAGAAGTAATGCCCCCACCACCGGAAGCGTGGCCTGTGGCCAAAGCTGGGTCAAGTCAGAGAGGCAATCCCATGTGCAACTGGAACTACTGAGGCCAGAGCAGCTGAGCTCATGGCCAGTGTGAAACTGGAGGAGGAGCTGCACCAACCAGTGGTGGGCACTTCCATTGCGTGTCTGAGAAGTGATGCCCCCAGCACTGAAAGCATGGCCCATGGCAAAAAATTAGGGAAATTGTCAGAGGGTCAATCATGAAAGCAATCAGAACTAGCAAAGCCAGAGGAGTTATGCCCATGACCAGCGTTGTACCGGAAGCGCGTGCTAGACTGGCCAGCACCAGAACTGTGTGAACTTCCGCCTTGCGTCTCAAGAGACAGAGGAGTGAAGACCCTTGCCAGAAGTGGGCATTTAACCAATGCTTCACAAACTGGGATCAAGGGGTGCATTGCAATCCCAACCGGGTGCCTTTCAAGGGCCCGAGGAAGGGGGTGACCGACACCTGAAGCATGGGGACTTCTGGTGAGTGGCCAGGAGAGTGTTGTGGAAATGACCCCCCTCTAGCGTTCCCATGACAAGCAAATGGTAACGTTTATCTACAAAATGGTGACATCGCCATTCACTGTCGCCCGTTGTTGCTATAATGTCGCAAGTTTAGCAGACCAGCCCTGATAAACACAGACTTGTTCATTCCATGCATTTCGAATATAACAACGATCTTTTATTAAAGGGCTTCCTTTTAATGAGTACGTTCTCTGCTTTCTATAAACAAATATCCAGGAAAACTTTACCCCAACGCACTAATTTCCCGCTCTTTTCCTAGATCAGCATGTAGATTTCACGCCAAATTCGCTCAAGGTCTTACAAACCCAGCATGTTATTTTAGTACCAAGATCTCTTTAGTGACCCTGTACTCATCACACTTTTCGCGCCAAATTTGCTCGAGGACATGCAAGCCAAGCACTTTTGTTCTGAAACATTCTAGTTCTAGAAGCTTCTGCAAAGGACCAGGAACTCAAACCACTTGTTCCACCCAATCAGAAATAGGCACGTAGCCACGTGATCGCCCAAAATGAGTGGGCAGAAAGCCTCCAGATCAGTCACAGAAAAACCATCGAAGAGGAAAGACGTGGGGAGTGATTTCCTAAGAGGCAAAGATTTTGGCCTGTAGTATCAGGCAACTGTTAGTTAACCTAGCGCTCTGTTCGCCAAGTCAGGGCAGCTAGAAGTCCAATAGGGAAGGGGAATTGTTTGACAGACTGTGGAGAGTCTGTGTATATGCCAGAGGGCATTAGTTTCTCGAGCCATTGGTGGCGGATGTTTGTACCAGTGAAGGTACTTTGATGACAAGACTGTAGTCTTGTATGTGGCCAGTGTTGACATTTGTGGAACAGGTGTTAGGAAACCCAGAGTATCGTCGTCTAGTTGTTGCCCGCCCTAGGAAAGAAACCTACGCTGGGTGACTCCAGGCTTGAAGAAAATCCATCAGCCTGTGGGACCGTGAAATTTGGATTCCTCGTTGAGAGAAAAAAAACTGTGATATTTATAGATCGTCTCACCAGCCAAACATAGACTGTGAATTTGTCCGGTGAATTTGAGAACTTGGCACATGCATAGAACTGGACCTCCCGCACCTTGGGGAATGAACGTTATCTCTTGTTCCTGTGGGATTTATAGTGACTTGCCTGGACATTTTACCATCGAGATTTTGTAAATTCTAGTGGAAAGACCCGAAACAAACCGTGGATTTGTTGGGGCCTGTGACAACATAACTCTGTGGTGAGTTAACTGAATTTTTTTTGCAACATTAACGAACTTCTGTGAAAGATTGACTGAGAGTATGGCTAGATTTTGTTGAACCCTGCCAATCTATCACCTTCGTATGTGATCACTAATGTGAATGTTTGCTTGAATGTAGTTGACCAGTCGATGCATATTTGAAATATCCATCCTGCTATTCGTATGTCGTTTATTGTTTGTTCGGCAGAGGAAGACTCTTTTGAATAATATTCTATAGAGGAGCTTTATTGCTGTGTTGGAATTGATTTTGTTTTCTCCAGACTGAGAGCAAGATTGCAAAAGTGACGGTGTGATAGAATAGAGAGAGAGACTCCACGTACAGATTTACCGGCTGGGATAGGAAGCCACTATTCCTATCGCAGTGGATAAGTCTCGTGAGGGCCTCACAACTGAGTGTCCCATCCATGGAGTGTACACGTTCCCCTATCCCCTCTGTCTGTCCCTCACGGAGAGAAGGGTCAAACCAGACACCACCCCCACACCCACATCCAAGGGCGGAAGTGGACTGGAAGGAGAGCATGATCTTCCCATCCATTACATCCCACTTCCAAAACCCAGCCACTGGTGCAGGACTGCGGGAATCTCAGTGCAGCACCATAGGAGGCACTGACGGGAACCCTCCCCACAAGTCCTGCGAATGTCACAGCCCGAAGGTGTAGCACCACCACAGGTCACACTGCAGAAGGTGAAGTTCGAGTAGGAGGCCAGGAAACCGGAACTGACCAAGTGACGTCAGCAGAACCCACCAAGGACACCAACATGGCGGCTATGCAGGGTACCAAGCAGAGGTGGCAGACAGAAAGCCAGTGAGGTAGGGCTCACAGGAACGATGGAAGGACCGGGACACCATGGCACCCCATATGTCCACAGGCAGGGTCACTGGACCATCAGAAGACCCAACCCCTGGAAGCAAAGCGTGACTGAAGAGGAATGCGGGCAAAGCAGCAGTCTGCAAATCTGTATTAAAAAGTCAAAAGAGTTCTCAAGAAAACACTGGTTAAAACGGTCATGGAGAAAAAATGCATCCAATCCCATGCACACACCACTAATAGGCAATACAGTGTCATTACGTTAACAACCAGTAAGGCCACAACAAAAAACAAATAATGGTAACAATACAAAGCTAAAGTGAACAATCACATAAGAAAAGCATCCAGAAAGTGGGTGGGCAGGCATGCATCATAACAAAACACACACATGTAGACACTGATGTCACGCATGGAAACAACAGGGGAGAAAGGACACATGCAACTCACTGCATAACACTGTATAGCTTAAAATAACAAGTAAACATGTGAAAAATAACCAAAAGGAAGAATGCTCACATTCCTTGTCAGCTGCCAAAGCAGTGGAAGAAGCGTGCAGCAGTAGGGAAGACTAAGGTCAAAGACCACACCGTGGGAGCAGAAAGAGGGACATCCGACATCAGCCAAGACACATGAGAAATTCAGCTTGAACTGGCCAGTGAGCTGATCGCATGGGGTGATGCACGGGCGTGCGCATGCACAGCCTTACCAGGCTTTGTGTACAAAATTTTTGTTCGGAAGGTGCAGTTAGGGATCGCTAACTTGAGAAAATTAGCACTCTGGGTCATACTACAGTATTGTGACAAGAAACAAAGCATTTCTTTATACATATATAAAATTGCCTTTAAAAGAAAAGCGGCACCTAATTTTTTTTAGATGGAAAACAACCCACAAAATCTTAATTCCACCAAAGGTGGCCAATTCCCATGCCTGACGATTGGATGAAAAGGTTGCCAAGCATTTGTGGAGAACAACCTGAAAACATTTTCAATGCTGACGAAACAGGATTGCTGTTCGGAGCTCTCCCAACAAAATCAATGGCGAGAAAAGGCTCATCAGATGGCAAGGCAGGCATAAAAGCAAAGAATGAGTGACAGTCATCATTGGAAAAAGTGCAAAGTCCCAACATTTCAGTAGAATCGACATGAAAAGCATGGGTGTACAATACCATGCCAACAAAAGAGCATGGATGACCAGAAAAAGTTTCTCTGAGTGGCTGTACAGGCTCAACAATAAGATGTGCATACAGAAACACAAGATTTTGCTCTTCGTCAACAATGCCACAGCACACCCAGTTCTCACCCTGTCAAACGTCAAAGTGGTCTTGCTGCCACCTAACACCACCTTGCGTCTTCAACCAATAGATGCAGGCATCATCAATTTCCACTACAGATGGTTTCTGCAGCGTCACATGCTTTTTGAAATGGAGAATGATGAGACACCAACTACACAGGTAGGAACATTTTTTGTAAAGTCGTAAAGTGTGCTTAATACATTTATCTGTGTTGCTGCACTGAAAAATGATAAACCAGGTCACACATTTGTTGGTGTTTTCTTTCACATGTCCAGTGAATAGGTTGTCTGTGTATGTATGTGTGCAGGACCTTCACTGGTCTTGAAGCAGTCCTGTTGCTAAGGAGTGCCTGGAACAAGCTGAAACCTGAAACCTTTCAACACTGTTTCCAGAAGTGTGGCTTCACACTAGGTTTGTACAAAATGTATTTTTTATCCTGCTTTCTCTGGGACATTCTCTACTTGTTTATGGTCTCCTTTGGAGAGTTTTATGGTGTGAAATGTTGCTTAATTCTCTCTCTCTTCCCTTATTTGTTTCTTTATGTGTATGTTTCCAACACATTTTTTTTGTTACTTATTATTTTTCTGTTTGTATTTTTTAAAATCTGACATGGTGTATATGTGTGCATATGTGACTGTGTGTGTAGATGTTCTGTGGCCAGAGGAGACCCATCCTGACCCTGTGGATGAGCTTAAGGCAGAGATGGAAGAGGTAACAACATGGGAGGATGAACTGCAGCTGCTCCCAGATTCCACAGCACACCACGCAAACAATAACACAGCAGAGGACAGAAAACTGGGATCCAATTGAAGACACAGAGGAAGAAGATCCCAATGACACAGAAGAGGGGAAGTCAGAAGTTTCAATAACTTGCAAAACTGCCATTCAGCACACTGAAGCACTTATAAAATTCTTGCTTCAACACAACATCCATGGAATGGACCAGCTCCTTGCAATGAAGAGTGACGTTCAACAGTTTCAAATCAGGCAAAAGGGTGTTCAAAGCTCTATATCACAGTTTTTCAGTTTCTCAAAGTGATTCAAAGAAATACCTGGACTGACTATGCACTTACTTCTGTTGTGATGAAGGTTTTTGAACGTTTTGTTCTACATTACCTGTCTGCATGCACTAGTCAGTCACTTGACCCCCTTCAGTTTGCATATCAGGCAAACAGATCTGTTGATGAAGTGGCCCTGGGCCTTTATTTCATTCTGTACCATCTTGAAAAGGCACGCACATATACTAGAGTTCTGTTTGTTGACTTAAGCTCTGCCTTTAATACCTTAATCCCTCAAAAACTGTTTGACAAACTCTCTGCAATGTCTGTTCATCCTTCCATTTGTCACTGGATACTAGACTTTCTACTCAACAGACTGCAAGTCATCAAGGTTGAGAACCTAGTCTCTCGCCCAGCTACGCTAAATACTGGCACTCCCCAGGGTTGTGTTCTGTTGCCTTTATTCTTCACTCTGTTCACTAATGACTGTGTTTCCGCTGAACCATCTGTAATCATGAGAGGGATAGACAGGGGGATAGGGGAAGACGTGCGCACTCTGTCACTCTCACAACCTCGCTCTCTGACTGGTGAAAACAAAACCAATCCAAACGCAGCAAAGAAGCTCCTCTATAAAATGTTATTCAAAAAGAGTCTTCAATTGCCGGAACACACAATATATGATATGCGATTAACGGGATAGATTCTTCAAATAAACTACATTCGAGCATTCATATCAGAGGTCATATGCAAAGGCGACAGATCAAAGGTAAAGTGTTCAACGAGATCTAATCACACTCTCAATCTTCTCACAGATGTACATTGATGTTGCAAAAGTTTTAGCTCACTCACCACTGAGTTACGTTGACACAGGCACTACAAAAAATCCACGGTATGTTTCGAGTCTTTCCACTAGAGTTAATAAAAACCACTGTGATAAAATGTTTCGGCGAGTCACTATAAATTCCACAGGAACAACGTTCATTCCCCAAGGTGCGGGAGGTGTGGATCTATGCGGATACCGAGTTCTCGAGTTCGCCGGACAAGTTCTAGGTCAACGTTTGACTGATGAGACGATCTTTAAATATCACAGTTTCTGTTTTTTTCAATGAAGAGACTAGACTTCACAGTCCAACAGGCTGATGGATCTTCTTCAAGCCTGGAGTCACAGAGCGTAGGTTTCTTTCCTAGGGCAAGACAGCAACGATACAACGATTCTCTGGGTCTCCTAACACCGGTTCCAAAAATGACACACTTGTCACATTCAAGAGGACAGTCTTGTCATCAAAGTACCTTCCCTGGTACAAACATCTGCCACCAATGGCGCGAGAAACTAATGCCCTCTGGCATATACACAGACTCTCCTCAGTCTGTTAAACAATTCCAGACTCTCCTCAGTCTGCTAAACAATTCCCCTTCCCTTGGGGACTTCTAGCTGCCCTGACTAAGCAAACAGGACACTAGGTAGACTACAATTGCCTGATACTACAGGCCAAAATCTTTGCCTCTCAGGAAATCACTCCCCATGTCTTTGCTCTTCGATGGCTCTCTTGTGACTGACGGATCTGGACGCTTTCTGCCCACTTGTTTTGCGTGATCACGTGGACACGTGCCTATCTCTGATTGGGTGGAACAAGTGGTGTGAGTTTCTGGTCGTCTGCAGAAGCTTTTAGAACTAGAATGTTCTAGAAGAAAAGTGCTTGGTTTGCATGTCCTTGAGCCAATTTGGCGCGAAAAATGCAAAGCAGGTGACCCACTAAAGAGACCTTGGTACTAAAATAGAATGTTGGGTTCGTAAGACCTTGAGCGAATTCGGCGCAAAATCTACACGCCGATCAAAGAAAGAGCAGGGAATTAGTGGGTTGGGGTGAAGTTGTCCTAGATATTTATGTATAGAAAGTAGAGAACGTACTGATGAAAAGAAAGCCCTTTAATAAAAGATCGTGTGTTGTATGCGAAATGCATGGGAATTTACTATAACTTCTGATTGAATGAACAAGTCTGTGTTTATCAGGGCTGGTCTACTAAACTTGCTACATTATAGCAACAACGGGCGACAGTGAATGGAGATGTCGCCATTTTGGAGCCGCCACGCTTCCCCTTGGGAGGAGGGTGGGCAAAGGCCTTCACTCGCCTCAATCTGGAATGGACCTGGCTAATCTGAACATCTTGGGTTGGTTTCGTTGTGGCCGACCAGAACTGCCCTTGCATGTCCTTGATGTGGTGAGCAAGGAGTCCATGTGATGATTATGGGAAAAGGAATCCAATGCTGTTGCTGCAGTAGGGGCATAAGGACTGAAAAAGGGTGGAAGGTTGTCAACCCAAAATTCTCAACCCAAATAATGGACTGGCTTCATACTCACAATTTTTTGAG
>SMGT01008618.1:0-25753 GCA_004794575.1 Lanistes nyassanus
GAACGCTCAAGAAATAGAAAATACACCAGGAGCAGACATTAACATAGATGCCCCATACTCATGCACAGACTCACAAATGCCTCCCTGGACCCTACACCCACCACAGATCGACATGACCTCACAGTTTTCAACAAGGAAACCCAGCTTATCAAAATACTTACTAAATTCAGGCAAAAACTGAACACTACCTACAAGGACCACTCCCAGATCTATACAGATGGGTCACACGACCCAACATTCCACTTAACAGGGATAGGAGTCTATGCCCCCAAACTCACCAATATTGCAGCTGAGCTACCTAACCACATATCAATATTTACAGCAGAGATCATAGCAATACGCACTTCCCTAAGGTTGATAGCACTACAAGCTAGAAAAGCTACATCAGAAAAATCCTTCCTAGTTGTCTCTGACTCCCTGTCAGCACTTCAGGCTCTTCAAAACCAGTCTTCCCAAAGAATGGATATAATGTATGAAATTCTAATCTTGTTAAATAGACTCCATAACACAGGAACCCAGATAAACTTTATCTGGGTGCCATCACACGTAGGAATAAAAGGAAACGAGGAAGCCGATCGGCTTGCTAAAATGGCAATAAAAGACAACCCAACCACTAACGTTATCCAAATAAACGTACCCGTTTCAGCAAAGGAGAGAAAAATAGCCCTTAAACCAGCAACTAAAATACAATGGGAAGAAAAGTATAAAAAGGAAGCCAAAGGCACCAGGAGAGAATTAGAAGAACTACCAGGTAACGAACTAGTATTGTTCCATTCCAACAGATCCAACCAAAGTAGGATAGCCAGAATGAGACTAAATGGAGAAAACCACCTTAACCGTAAAGACCCAGTAACCTGTAGTTGTGGGGACAGACTGAGTACACCACATTTCCTGCTAAAATGTAGCCTAAACAGTCAGGAAAGAGATGAGCTAAAAAATACTATGCAAAATCTTAATCTAGTAGTAAACCTAAAATCTTCTCTTAGCCCTCCAAAAAATATAAGAAAACACATAATGGAACTGACAATACAGGTAGTTAATGCCCACCCAGATGTTAGATATATCTAAACAACAACACGAAAAAATCAAAAATCAAAATGGGAATAACCAGCTAAAAACAGCAAATAAGCTATAGGACAGAGGATACCAGTAAAACAATAAAAATAAAAACAGACTATATCAAAGTAAACTAATATAACACATAGCACCTTAGCGGTAGAGATAAAAAAAATGTAGGGATATAGCAGCTGTAGGTCTGACCAGCGAAAGCTCACCACTGCAGCTACTCAAGCCATCATCAGTGCGCCAGGAGAGAGGCCAGCCAGCGGGACCATACATAGCCACCACCAGTCCAGGACACCAAACCGCAGACCCCTTCCCCTTCCCCTCACCCATCTCCCCTTACATTCAGTGCGAAATCACCGCGTGGTGGAAGCACTTTCCCTCCCAAACCAACAACAACAACAACAACAACAACAACAAAGCAGAGTGGGGGCCAGGTTAGCTCAGTTGGGAGAGCTGCGGACTAGCAGATGGAGGTTGCTGGTTCGAACCCTGGTGTGGCCAAGGATTATTTCCTGGAGTTAAACATTGTGAAAACTCCATTCGACCATTTCCACGCACATTAAACTGCCTGTCCGCACTGGCCATCTTACTGCTGCTATCAGTCTGGTGGTTCTTTCAGTGCATAGTTTAGTAATAGGACCCTTTCCCCCATAGTGCGAAATCACCGCGAGGTGGAAGCACTGTCCCTCTAAATAACCACCACCACCACCACCACCACCACCACCGACAAAGCAGAGTCCTGAAGTAGGGTGAAGCAGGAGGAGGACTAGAGAGATGTAGTGAAGCAGTGGAGTAGCAGTGAGCCTTGGGGCGACGGACCATGTAGGGCAGCGGCAGCAGTGGCGGCCCTAAATAAAGCATGTGGAGGGCTTGGAAGAAAAACCTGCCTTTGTTGAAGGAGAGTGAGAGACAGAAAGGTTGCGGAACGAACCAGCACCATCACAAATGTTTAGTTATTTATTTGTTTTTTGCTTGTTTGCTTATTTATTTAAACATCGACACGTAACAAGCTGAAGTGCGTGCACGTGCAAAGCTGCAATTCCCCGCAGATAAAGAAAACGTGTTACATCGCCTTGTCGGACTTGCGGATATGGGCTTCCCTCCTTTAATTTGCATCACCCAAATGGGTAAAATCAAATACTTACATCTCTGTGCTAGCACTAACAGGGGTTCCACGCTATGTGGTGACCTTTCATTGCAGGATGGATTAGAACCATTAGACATATTACGCACGCCTACGTGCAGTGTGTCTGTTCATTCACCTCTTCCGGCCCAGAAATGTACTGACCTGTTTTCCTCCATTTTGCTTCGTCTTTTTAGGTCCGCCCACAACATAAATTCTCTCTTCAGCCTTGAATACGGAAAAAAACCAGTTTTGGAAGCAGAATAGAGTATTGTACAAGTAGAGTATTGTACAGACACAGCACCTTCCCCCTTTCCCCACGAAACGGATAAGACAAAGATCTAGAAAAGTCTTCAGATTAGGCAAAGGTTGCTATAGTGACAGAACATTCTATCAGCACTACACAATGTTCTTTTCTCAGCCAGTCAGGCAGTCAGGCAGGCAGGCAGGCAGGCAGACAGTCAGGCTCAATTAACAAGCATCTACAGCAGTCGACAAAACAAGCAATCAGACCGCCCGACGGGCCTGTAATTCACGATCACCAGCAAGGTTGCTATAGTGGCGTCTGCGCCACATGACCACGGTGTTTTCCCGTCCCTGTTAGCGCCAGATATAGAAACATCATGTTCGCGCTAGAAGCACACGATAATGAGACTACAGAATGAATTATTGCAATCTGGCAGGCTGGAGCCATTATGCGTGCATCACGCAAAACAGCTTGGAAGCCAAGTCAGGCGTATCTGCGCGCGTTCACTTCTCAGGTCAGGCCCCTCATCTCCCGCGTTTTTCTTTCTCTCCTTCCTCTCCCACCCTCCCAATCCCCAGTCACATCGAGCCTGCCTGCGATCACTGATGCTAACGATGAAGGCAGAGGCACATTAGGCAGCAAATGGATTACCGCTGATGTAGTTAGTGACGCCACGCGAGCAAGAGTTATGGCAGTTTGTTTGTTCTACAAGACATCGTAAAATTCACAAGCTTTGTTAGTACCTCTAATACCTGATATAAAAGTGACATAATACATAATGTGATGTATTTCCGACGACTGTAATGCATAGCATGATGTAAAGTCCGTGGCTGTTACAGCCTAAGAAAAAAACCAAAAAGTTTATTTACATGTAATGTCAGGTTAGCGGACACCGCGATATATGCAGCAGGCTCTCCGCTGTCTGAAGTCTAAGAATGTTTCTGCACTGGACTGTTGATTCTAAAAGCTTTTCTTAACCAGTTCGATCTGCATCCTAGTTAGTCGAACTTTCAGCGAACTAAGACAAACATTCGTCTGGTCAGGAAATGCTTTAGCGAGCAACGACGATTCTTCTGTTAAGGAAAAAGACAATTTATTGTACAAAATAGGGGCGACGTAATTACTGGAGCATTCTGTAGCATTCACCATGTCCCAGTATCAAAACAAGTAGGAGATATCTGTCGAATAGGTAGCCAGATTTTGGCGAAAGGAATGTTTTCGATGTCAGCCGTTTCAAATGTAGACCTTTGTAAATGTAAGAACGGTCGAACCCAGTTCTCGCTGGGTCAAGTTAAAGAACTCGTTTGAAGAAAGGCCGTAACCTAATGGCGCTGTCAACATTTTTGAATGGAAACAAGTAATAAAAAAATATTTAGAGCCCGGAAATTTTTTCGATAATTTCGATAAAGCTAAGTTCTTGAAATCAGGCTGGGATTCTGTACTGCATTGAGGACATGGACTGAGCACGTTATAGGTACTGCGATACTAACACCAGCTGCCGAAAGCAAGTTGTTGACAGGAGTCCTAGACACGTAGCACAAACATGCGGGGCTCCTTGTAAAGGACACACAACCTCGTAAAGGACACACAATCACCCACACTGACCCTACACATGCACCTACAGTGTAACATATGGGGTCAGTGGGTTATAGGGGGTGGGATCCTATTACTAAACTATGCACTGAAAGAACCACCAGACTGATAGCTGCAGTAAGATGGCTAATGCAGACAGACAGCTTAATGTGCGGGGAGATGGCCGAATGGAGTTTACACAGTGTATAACTCCAGGAAATAATCCTTGGTCACACCACAACCTTCCACCTGCTAGTCCGCAGTTCTACCCACTGAGCCAGTCCAGACCCTCTACAGTGCAGGTGAATGTTACAGAAAGAGAAAAGTAAAAGGAATACTTGACAACAAAGAACAATATACTCCCTTCCACCAACTGTATTTTTCATTTGTCTTCGTCGCTATTCGTCAAACGGGATACAAACATTAATGTAAAATCTCTTATTCTCGTTTCAGTATCACTAACGTGAGAAATACCCAGTGGGCCGCGTTCCACGAGCTCAACATTTCAAAGAATGTAAAAGTATAATTTTCGCTTCCCGTACTGTTATTATAGGAGCATAATAAAATATATCCCCATGCACGCATATATGCAAGGCAGCTTTAACTGCAAAAGTGAGTGTACTATAATTATATCCACATTAACATCATTTTTATATGTTTTTTTAAATTGATTATACAGAGAGACATTAATGGACCGCCATTTGGAGCTTTGCTCAACTGAATTCACTGGGGGGTGGGGTGGGGTGGGGTCGCTGTGGTTGATGTACCGCTGGGTTGATGTACCGCTCAAACGGAGGTGGGGTTTACAAAAGGAAGGGACAGATTGGGGACCTGTGATGTCACTTCCTTGAAGCGCTATAACACACGCCTCTGTAAAATCCCAACAGCGCAGCCGTTGCTTCACCGGAAGAAGACAATCAAATTTTCACCAGGGGGCGCAGGTGTGGGCCGAGTCGCACCTTTGAAATGCCATGGCAGGGAGGAGAGAGGTCACGAAAAGAACGGGTCACTGGTAATCGGTTAGAAATATAGAGATGTTATATACGTTCCATGGTAATAGGCATGACCCGCCTGTACAACGTGGTGTCGAAGTGGTGTTTGTCCCCTTTGCAGAAGTCAGTTCCCCAATAAAGAACTCGCATACTCGCGAAGCGGTTCCTGGCAGTCACCATCAGGCAGTTTTGCTGTCTCGCGTCCACGGTTCCTCTCTTCACGTGGAGTTTAGGGCGCATGCACGCACTGACCCCACCTTACCATTCCGCAAACAGGGACAGTCTCAGACACTTCCGGTGAGAGACTCTTTGTTGTAGGAACGTTTATACAGTTAAAGTGGGTAAATTCTTTTGCATCTTGGTACAAAATCACTGCTACAAACCAGCTGGTTAAATGTGCTTTTGGGTAACTTCTGATTTTTAAAGCATGTCGGTTAACGGTCGGTCAACATATTGGAAAACCATTTGTTTAAATTTTTTTTAAAAACTTGTCCATGCACTGGGACACTTCCTTCCTCCCTTCCTTAATTTTTTTCCCGTCGCATATCCCTCTGAATGGAAACTCAACGCAATCCAGCACGAAGCTGCATTGAGATAATGCGTCCAGTGAAGACACCTTTTCAAGACAGCTTGGACTTGAGTTCGTCAACAAAATAAAGGGAGATTAGATATAGCCTCTATTTTCTATCTACTCCGAGCAATAAAAATTGCTTTTACTGAACGACTGGCATCATATCTGGCTTTGCTCCGTTTAACGGGATACGTTTTCCTTTGGTAAGAGAACATTTCAGAACCTTTCACCACACCTGCGACTTCGAAATCTGTCCGCATCTAATCCCTGCAAAGCCTTAGGAAGAAAAAGCCGCGAAGGAAACAAAGAATTGAAATATCTTCAACAAGACTTTCTTAATATGGATGTGGTTTATTGCTATATTACACATACAAATATGCTAACATCAACATTGATTGTGTTTGCTACGAATCAGTTCTGATGGCTGCAGTTATATGTAGTTATGTGATCTATGGTATATCTTGAAGTACATGTGTTGATCTGTACATTTATAGCTGTGATGTGGCTTCAATCACCCAACCTGAGTATACAGGAAGTTAACCTTTAATTCTTCCCTAACATTTCTCTGATTGCATTCATTCATCTTTGCCTGCAATGTCAACGGCAACACGCTACTGAACACTGACTTGAACACTACCTTTGTCAAAAGCCTGTAAAATGTTTTTGTTTTGTCGTGAGTTGTAATGTCACAGACACAATCCTGCGATTTGACCATTACGCTCGTCGTGAACTGTAAATTACCTTTTGCATTGAAACCTGCTGTAAGGCTTTTCACAACCTAAAATTTTTTTCGTACGTTTGTTCGTTTGTTTGTTGTTGGTTGTTTTCTAGTTTTAGTTTCTTTTTGGTTTTGTGTGTTCGGGTACGTGCGTGTGTGCGCGCGTAAGTGTGATTTCTGTGCAACAAGGTTTCTGATCTTCGAGTTCAGCGACAGTCGACAGCGACAGCTACAACTTTTCTCTTGCATGGTACACTTCTAGATGTGAAATGCATACAAGCATACGTGTGTAAGAACACATGCGTGTGTAAAAGAACACACGCACACATACACAAATACACAAACAGAAACACATGATGGCATAAAAGGATTTGCCCTCATTCATGTTTTCACTCACATACAGAAAAACTTCACCAGAAAGACACCGAATGCACAAAGATAATCATCCTCAGTACAAAATAATCAGTCTATTCGACAGCCTGTTGAAGGCGAACAGAGGTTTCAAGTTTCCAGGAGGGGGCGGGGGGGGGGGAATAATCTTGGCACTACACCTGTTCAGTGACGGAAATAATAATTAATGTGTGCACCTGTTGCGTTAAATTGAAATCGATCTGACTGGTGCAAGAGGGATGGGAGCGGAAGCCTCTTATTTCTTTTCTTTTCATTTTGTTGCTCAACCATGTATCATGTGCTAACCCTATATTTCGATCTACTCACTCGATCGTTCGTTCACTCGCTCATTCACTGACTCACTCACAGTTTAGTGTATCGATTCTTGCTGTCTCGCTCTTTCTGTCTACGTCTGTGTCTGTGTAGGCAAGAAAATGTGTGCATGGGTGGACCCCATGTATGTATAGGTTCTGGTCAGTTGGTTGGTTTTTACATAGCTAGGACACGAGTACGTGCATGTTCGTGCATGAGTGTGCGTTCGGGTGAGTTACGTGTGTGAGAAATAGTGTGTATGTATGGGTGTGCGTTATGTTTTGACAGCGTGTATGTGTGTAGGCGGGTATGTGTGCAAGCACTCATGCCCACGCGCATTCGCGCGTGTGGAGGCATTGTATTTGAAGCATGCCTTGATCAAATCTACTAAAAAACTCTCGTGTTTGCCATTTCAGACCTGCTTGCCATGCATCAGTCCTTTTTCCTCTATTCCTTCTGCATCCTCGCCTCGAGAGCGCGCGCCGGGCTGCGAGGAAAGGCCAGAGGTTGCAAAATGTCACAGCCATCACCTACAGGCCAGTGGTGAGGAGGTTCAGACGGAAACACTACACACCACGTGGACACAGCTGTCCTCCTCTTTTCTCTCTCTCTCTCTCTCTCTGTGGGGGTGGGTGGGTAGGTATGTGTGAGGACGGAATGAGAGATGGAGGAACATAGGACGGGGGGAGGGGGAAGGAATGAGAGAGAAATGATGGTGATGACGAAGACATCATAAACAAGAACAACGATAATGAAGAGGATGAGGACGAGAACGAGGAGGAGGATCAGCGTGAAGAAATGAAAGGAGAAAAGAAGGAAAACAAGAAAAAAGATGGCCGCTGCTGCAGGATTATCATCAGACTACAACGTGCATCTAGCCCAGTCCGTGCGGAAATAATGCGCGCAAAGGTGCGTTTGGCGTGAACTGTGCTCACCACCAAGTTCACAGAACTCCTAGCTTGCTCCATCAGAAGTGCGTACCGCAGATTAAGCCGCTAACAGCAGGAAGCTGAAGCACTATAAGGGTTGACACAGCAGAGGGAAGTGATTATAGCTGCTGTCACAAACATTTGGTGCCACACGGCATCCTTTACAGAGCCCCCTGCAAGCGGCTGAGACGAAGTGCCTCTGTAGTACAAGGGGCTGGGTCAACGCACGTCGTGGATGGAGCAGGATAAAGTGTATGCTGAATGCCACGATAACGACGAGTCTTGAAATTTAAACACGGAATGAAAGAATCCTCTGCCCCAACCGATTTTACATTCCTTCCATCCTTGGTCTTTCGGAGAATTTGCATTTACAGAAATGGAAAGAATAAGCCTTCACTTATACGAAATTTCTATTTTATGGATAGGATATTCCGGTCTTCCCTCTCTGATTAAATGGAATGACCAATGCAGTACGAATTCCCAGCACCTGCAGGCACTGGCACTGCAGGGTCTAGCTGATCGCTATCGCGAAGCAGTAAGCGAAATGAAGCATTTAAATCTCTGACACGAGCGACCTAAAAATAACAACATTGCGCGTTTAGACGGCGTAAAAGAAAACCAGTCTACAACTTGATAAGACAAAGGTTTTTTTCCCCCCTTAAATAAAACCATCTTATGGTTGTGTTACCCCTCACACCTCCCCCCATACACCTCCACTCCTCTACGACCTAAAACAGGTCACGGGGAAATGTGGGGTCACGGGAGGCCTAAAACAGGTCACGGGGGAATGTGGGGTCACGGGAGGCCTAAAACAGGTCACGGGGGAACGTTTACCTTGCTTTTCCGTACAGAACAGTACTTACAGATCGCGCTGATCCAGACGAAACCAAAATAAGCCAAACCTGCGTGACGAGAGAGGAGTTCACACACGCGCGCGCACACACACACACACAGACGAATACTTATATCTACACGAAGAACAGGATTTGATCTACGACGTCGTCGGGAGAAGTTGAAGTGTAAAGTTAGCCGTCCACTGGCACGGCGCGCGACAGCGTCTCTGGTGATGACGTGAGCTAATGGCACTGCCGTCAGCCCTGTTGCCAAGCCAACATCGTAGCGGGCCAAAACCGGAGGCTGACGTCACCGCCTTTGCAGATGCTGAAGTCAGTCAGAGTGTCCTTGCGCTTATAGTCCGTTACCACGGTACGCGCGCGCTTGTGTGCATGTGTGTTCTCGTGTCTGCAAGTATGCAGGCGTGTGTCCATGTGTGTGCGAGTGTGCATGTGTGTGCGCGTGTGTTTCTGAATACTGGAACTCATCGCATGCGATTTATTACGTGCGCAAACTCTTGTTTTTACAAGCAACGAATTTGTTTAAGTAAACCACCGTGTCTTCACAAGGAAACCGCCCTTCGAAACTTGCGTCATCATCGTGCCAGGCACGTACGGAAAATATTTTAATCTTATGTCATCATCATGCCAGGTGCGTACGGAAAAATATTCCAATGTTACATCATCATGCCAGGTGCGTACGGAAAAATATTCCAATGTTACATCATCATGCCAGGTGCGTACGGAAAAATATTCCAATGTTACATCATCATGCCAGGTGCGTACGGAAAGCATTGCAATGTTAACCCCACCCGACCATCAGCACTTCGCTGAGCTGTCCGTACACTTGCTGAGGCGAAAGTGTAAGGCGTACCGTGTTTGTAGAGTGCAGGCTGCGCGCCGTGCGGACTATTTAAAGCGTCAGTTCTTGGACTTTTCGTGTCTTTGGCCTCCCAACCTCTCGTCTATTGGCTACCCGATAAGATAATCATCGCCAGGGGTCCCCAGAAGCTCCTGATAGCCAAGTCTGACAGACAGCCACCTGAGGTGCGCCAGGCAGTGGAAATCGATAATTGTTTGGGGAGGGGGAAGGAGGCGGATGTACATCCCCAGCAGTACAGTGGGCATCCTTCAGTTCTGGCCGTTGGCAAGCGGCCCCCAAATATTAGCAACTACCCTGAACATATTTTTATTAGAGTGAAGACTATGTCTGAAGGTATCTACAATGAGTGAAAGTATAAACTTTACTCCCGCCACTTTCAGGCCTGGTGGTAGGGGAAGGACTGGGCAGAGAGACAACGGCTCAGAACCTGTGGTGCCGCAGAGTCTTATCCCGACCCCCAATATCTATTAATATTGTGTCACTGGGCCCATGCCATGCATTACTTCCATATTACGTCCACATATACGTAACGTATACATTTTTACGTTACTATACAAAACGTTAAAATATTATTACATATTGCATAACATTATTATGCAGTCTATCCATCAGACTCCTTGCATGCCGTACATTGCAGACAGACAATATTATACATACACAAAATTATACATATACGCTCTGCGCATTTGCTACATAGATCACATAGAAAGTTCACGCACACGCACGCATACACATTCACACAGGCAAATGCACGCACACTTGCTGATGCACAAGTGCACGCAGACCGATACACACGCTTTCTCGCGCGCTCGCGCGCACGAACACACACACACACACACACACATACATATAGGGACATGAAAAAAACTACAGGACACAGCAGGCTGGCTATCGACCAGAATATTAACTACGTGAAGATTATGTTTGATTACAAATTAATATCGCCTTTTTGGCCAGTCTTTGTTGTCATGAATATATTATCAGTGCGTACCAATTGTCTAGTTGCAGTGGATTTTTTTTCTTTTTTTATCCTTGTCTTTGTTAACTCTTGAATATTTCAGCTTTTAAAAACCACAACACGTAACTGTGACTTAAGATTTCTGAGTCTCTTTTTCAATAAGACTATTTTAATATTAACACGACGTTGTCTTCTCGGAGTCAGTGAAGGTGTATAACTCTTAACGGTAACACTCGCGCGCTTACTTGAGCTGATTAAAACACAGACATTCATTTCAAAGTCACATGTTCCGAGACTAAAGCTAGATATATACTGCTCGAAAGAACTTAAAAACCAGAGCAAACTGCACGCGCTACTTGATGCCAAAACGCAAACAGGTAGTCACAATGAACCTGAAGTATACTTCATTCTTTTGTATAAGGACAAACAGCAGATTTAATGGGTTATTATAATTGTGACAGCAAGATTCCCTGCAATACAGAACAAAACCCACGTATACATCAGTCAGAACAAGTGCAGCACAGTGTAATCCGTGTCCAAAACACGTGTGCCCTCTATTGAACTACATGCAAGCAGAAGGCTTTGGCCTCATGGACTGAGCCAGTGTTCCCAGAATATCTGTGGGACCGCCTGCCACTCCTGCTCACACGAACGGAAAAGCTGGTTAGGGTCAGCTGATGGTGGATGGTTTGCGCATGTGCTCAATCGGGTTAAGGTCCGGTGACTTTGCTGGTGATTCCCTTTGTGACATGTCTGTCAAAGTGCAGTTTGTCTTTCAATTCTTTTGAGCGGTATAGATCCTGTGCGCAGGTGCTGGCGCCAAGCTTCTCTTCAGAGGGGATAACAATAATGAAGATTACCTGCGGAGAGCTGAGATGGAAAGGAATTGGAAACATGCGATCCCAGCTGAACATAGAATGTCGAGGAATATTAAGGGTTTTAGGATTATGCTGCTGAGACCATTTAGCGTCCATTAGGGGCTTAAAAACTCAACTACCGTTCGGTGTTTACAGCAGTCTCCATGGAAACTATTTAATAAGCTTTTCAAGAGTTGCTTCTTTAACCTTTTTTTTAAAAAGTGGATTTGTCCCGATGTATTGGACTAAGTACTAAAAGTTATTCTGAATTTGAGAGTTTGGAGATGGATGTCGTGTGAGGAATGTTGAAGAAAGGGCCAAAGTATTCCTAATGGCGTAAGAGCCGATAATGTCTTATTATGCTTTTGACCTGTCGGTGTTGTGGTTCGACTAAAGGCTGCGCGTGCGCATTAAAAATTACCTCCACTTCCAGCCAACTTGCCCAAAAGTGCCAGACAACGACTGCATTTCGCCCTAACTTTCTACTGAAGCGGTCGTTTTTATACTGTGTCTGGGCCGAAAGCCAAAAGTCAATGTTTTCTTCTCAGAGGAAGGTTTTGTCGTACGACAGTCCTATGCCAGAATTTTGCACATTTTCTCTGCAGCCTTCATTGTGAGTGGTGTCTGGTTCTCGGATCGAAAGCGTCTATTTTTATCACTTACCTGGTCTGACGCTCAGTGACGTCATTCTACAGCGCTCCCCTTTCAGCCTTTCTCAAAAACAAAATGTAAAAACTTGTAAACATTTTTAAGGCTTTGGAAAAGCGACTGAGAGATTTCTACCCTACCAGCCACCACCCCGTCGCGTGTACAACCAAGTGTACACGATTACCAGAGAATAACTGACAGATGAGTCCATAGAATAATACTTTCAATAATTTGCCCGTTTCTGTGTTTTTAATTTTTAAAATTGTTTGAATTGCCTGTGTGTAGTTCTTATATCAAACTATTCTACTTCTCGTTTTTCCCATTTTCTTCTTCTTTTTCTTCTATTCGACAATCCCCCACCCCCATTTTTATCTTCTGTTCCCTTGTTTATTACTCATTATATTTGTTAATATTGTAAGCGAGAACGATTGAGTTTAGTTACTGTAAAGATTTATTGCAAATTTATGGTGTTCCGATGTTCATGGAGGGTGAAGAATCGATAGCAAAACAATAAGTAACGCGAACATATAAAAGAGAGATGGGAGAAGATTTGTTAACGTGCCGATGACGAGAGTCGGGCACAGCTGTTTGGTTCTAATCTTCAGGTAAGTCACGTCACGGCCGAGGTTGTTTCACAGAAGTGATCTCGCAGACAGACTCTCCTCTTGCATAGGCGCCAAACATCGAGCAAACTGCGTGGCTTGAGTACAGTCGGCTTTACTGTTCGTAGAAAGACAGGTCTGCGTTTGTGCACTCCGAAGTAGTCTTCATGTTCACTTCCTAGAGTTCGAGGATTAACTTGTTTATGTTCCCTTGTTTGTGTTTACGGGGTTCTATTTCTCTTAAGTTGCGTGCACGCAGGTGTGGGTTCGTAATAATGACGTATTGTATCAACGTTCGAGATCGTTAACTTGTTTGTGTTTGTCAGTTCCTGACTTAAAGTGTGCGCTCATCTGGATGATTTTGTTTCATAAGACCATCATTGTTTTCTGCAGGAAACAGGTTCCAAACGAGCTGTCTTGTTACTGAACTTACCAGATTCTCTGTGGATCCAGTTTTTTTTTTTTTTGCTCGGCTCTCGATAATACTGCAGAGTGTAATGTCTACTATTTCTGCTATCGTTGCTGTTTACCATCTTAGACATCTTCCTCTATGGAAAACACCGCACATATTTACAACAGGCCACTGTTTGTTGAGAGACCCGAGAAAGCGATAATTTTAAGATTTAAATTACCTCCAGTGGACGAAGTGCTTGTTTTGAAAACTTTTTTCTACATATTTTCTTCAGTTTGCCAAGTTCATTTAGCTTTCTTTACTGTCTGTGAAAATTAATTTTAACATTCGGAGTTATCTCAAGTGACAGTACCATATATGTATATGCATGTCTATATGGGCTTTTTGACGTAACAGTTAGCTTGTATACTTATAATGGCAACTTCACGTGCCGAGAGCTCGCGTATTCTGGAAACTGGGAAGAAGGGTAGAGGGCAAGACAGATCATTCTAAAAATGCTCATCTCTTGCGCTTGTTGTTACTTCTTCCACAAAATCAGTTACATGATCTTTCTTTCTTTCCTCCTTCTGCCTTATCTATCTGGCTAGCTCATACAGACCACCCCCCCCACACACACACACCCCTACACTCCTCCGTCTTGTCACGAAACACGAATGCGCCCAAGAACACGCGCACTCGCGTAAAACACGACTGGGTTTCTTAACAGCAGAAACAGAGTACAGCGCAGGACAGAACGCCAAAGATGTCCAAAAGAAGTTGGTTTTTAACCCCACTCTCCTTTAGAATACGAAACTCTCATGCAAAGCAGTGATTCATCGTAACGGAACACCCCCACTTGCCTCCCCTTCCCACTTATGAATCACCTTTCAGATGAGCTATCGGGGTTCTGCCAATCTCCCTCTGCTCGCTGGGTTTATGCGCGTGAGTGAGTGAAAGGTGACAGGAAATGCTGCTCACGTGACATGAATACGGAATGATGGGACAGGTCATCCCGAAAAAGAGTCAGAAGACTTTGAACTGTCGGACAGAACAGCGTGAAAGGTTTGGGGAAAATCAACAGGAAGATGACCATGAGTAGAGAGATGGCAAGTCTAGGAGGTTTAGGGTAAGTCAACATTTGCACTAACCTGCTGTTACAGTTGTGGTTAGAGGAACCTGACAAACTATGATAAACAAGCTGTTGAGCAAAGTGAGACTATTTATGATGACCATCCCATGTTTGTCCGTCAAATTCTGGAATGCGAATATGATGAACTTCTGGTACCAGTCAAATCGAAACGACCACAAACATCTCGGAACGGTCAACATAAGATGACTTTGAACTTGTGGTATGGTCAACAGTTGGGGATTATGAATCACAAATATATTCGAACGATAAGATGGTTATAACGTCTGGTAACTGTAAGAACGTGGTGATTATCAATTCCTAGGAAACGTCAGTGTGCCAGGAATATAAACTTCTGGCAATGGTCAGCACTATGAACTAGTGGTGGAAAAGGTCAACACGCAATGACTGAATCACTAAGAAAGGTCACACTAGAAATGACCATGAACCTTTATGAAAGGTAAAGAAGGATGACTGTGCATTTCGAAAACGAGATGATCATGAACTTCTGTGAAAGGCCAGCAAAAGATCGAAAAAGGTAAATATGCAACTTTTAGGAAAGCTCGGAGAGACAGTGAGCTTAATTCTGACAAAAGTCAAACAAGAAAAGAAAGAAAAAGAAAGATGGTAACCCTACATTTTTTTATCGACAGACCCATAGATGGCGCTTGTGATAACTGTTAATAGAGTGCAGATGCACCACTCCCCCATCCCCCCCACACACACAGGAAAGCAGCCTTCTGTTAAGACTGTTATATATCAGTATGGTTAATCTCCCATTGTACATTCCTCTATAAACAACCTACCAAGAATGTAACGGAATCGACAATAAACAGTCAGAGCAGTTTGTTCTGCAATAGAGCAAGACTCGTCGCACATCAACGCCCGCTATGGACTGACTTGCTCGCAAACAGCAACGTGTATTTCTTCGCACAAGAATATATAATTAGGTAGCTGGAAAATTAGTTGACAAATAACTCAGGACAAGACGCTAATTGCTCGCATACACGCCCCAACCATTTCTACACAGCAGATTGCACGGTTGAAGTTCTAGCAACTCAGTCTTATTTACACACCCTAAGAGCTCCCATCAGTTGCAAGTTTAACCTGCCATTTCCGCACACGGGCATGCGTAAGCGAATGAACCCCACCCTCAGACTTCCTCTGCCTTCCTTGAACTCCCCCTCCCCATCCCCCGCCACGCACATACCCAACAGAAAAAGGCACACTGCTTTCGTTTTGTCCGTCTCAGACACTGCTCGTTGCCCTGCTGCACAGGTGTAGAGAGGCGCTGTCGAGGTGGCAGCGTAATTTATGTTGATGACGATCGGAAGAGAATGACTAAAGTTGATGTCTGCTGCAATTTTTGGAATTAACTTTTAAACTCTCCCTAATGCAGATAAAAAAGAACTAACAAGACTGTCGGTCAGTGTATTTAGACAGTCGGTCAGTGTATTTAGACTGTCGGTCAGTGTATTTAGACAGCCGGTCAGTGTATTTAGACTGTCGGTCAGTGTATTTAGACAGTCGGTCAGTGTATTTAGACAGTCGGAACAGTCATTTATCGTTGGTTGTTTTAGAGGGAAAGTGCTTACTCCTCCCGGTGATTTTGCAATGTAGGGGGAAGGTGGGTGCTTATTACTAGACTATACACTGATCCACCAGACTGATTTCTCCAGTAAGAATATCCCTGCGGAACAGCATGCAGTTAAGTATTCGGGGGCAGTCCACTGATAGATCACGTCTGCTCGATAATTAATTCCACAATCTATTCCTTGGCCACTCTTGGATTTGAACCCGTAACCAGTAGCCTATATACAGATTTAGATTTATAAAGAACTGCCTATTGTTTGCTTTATAAGGTGTGACACTGGGACTACAGCCACCTGTTAACATTTAATCTGTCACTGGACTCAAAACAACTGTGGGAGCGGACGGGGGAGGGGGTAGACAATATTATGGAAACGGAAGCGTTTACCATTAACTCAATGTGGCTGTTCGTGTCCCAATAATGCCGAGTTAAAAGACCAAAAGAATGAATTGAAGAGCATTTTAAAGGAAATAAATTCAATGATGTGGTCGATTGTTTCCGGCCTGTCTGCCGACAGTGGAAGGTTAGAGAGACAAGGGGGATTTTGTTCAAAACTGAGAATAGGACAGGGATCTGATCAAGGGGAATTTCATTAGATGCTGGGCAAAAATATCGGGGTGGGGGGGGGGCGCACACACACACACACACACAGGTGGGGTGGAAAGGGGAGGGAGAAGCGGACAGAAATGGGGTTCTCTCTCTCTCTCTCTCTCACACACACACAGAGCTATTACTTTTAAGGGAGACAGAGAAGAATAACATAGCGAGGCAGGGAAGCGGGACAGACGTACCGACAGGAAAAGGGAGAATACAATTATAAATGTGTAGATGTCTTCCTTTCAGTGCACCTAGCGCACACTTCACGCGAGCTTGCCAGAGGACAGTCCGAACCTTGGCACACAAAACGTGAGGAGGCAGACTTGAGTGCTCTGTGCTGCCCAAACCTGTTGAACGACCTGATCCCGCTTCCGGAACCAGCCTGTTGCATGCCGGGACGCCATGACTCATGGCTACCAAATCGGATTATTGATCGGCGACCTGATGAGACACGGGTCGTGGCAGGGGCGATAAATCGTTAACGGCCATAGGACTAGGGTTCCAGCGGCACAGACTATATGGTCTCAACGTTGTAGTTTTCAAAGTTTGTGCGTCAGCTGCCCCACTTCATCTGGGCTATAATCATCGTCTTGTTCTTTTCTCTTCTTCCTTATAGTCTTCTTTATATTTTTTATTATAATGTCGATATCGTCATCACTCGGATGCATGGACGGGATTGTTTTCGCCCCTCTCTCATTATATGGAAGAAAGGATTAAAGAAAGAAACAGGATGGTGGTCTGGTGGATGGAGGAAAAGGAAGAAAACAACAAAACTTTTCGGATGAATGAACGAATAAATACGAAGAAGAAGGATGGGGCAGCAAAGAAAGGAAAGGAAAAGCCACGACGGAAAGAAAGATGGATAGAGACGTTGGAAGGTATATGGCGGATGGGGAGAGTCGACGTGTACATAAAATTAGGCACATAGCAGGAGTGCATCAACAGAGAGAGAGAGAGAGAAAGAAAGAAAATACTATATCCTCCGTTACAGTCTTTGGCAAAATAAAAATATAAAGAAAAGCCAGTCTCGACGGGAAAATTTCATCACAGCTCAGTGTTTGTCAGTCACCCAGGATTAAGTTATAAATAGCTGCCCTCTCGTTTTCTAAGTAAGCCACAAACAACTCGTCCATTAACCTCCTAGTTATTGGCATCGGATGTGAGTCACAACTGGCGAGAACTGTGCGCTAGACGCGCTCTGACATTTAAGCTTGTCCAACATTCCTGGGCTTATCTGATCCTAACAACTGTTCAGTCCAGAAGAATAAGAAGAAAAAATCGTGTTTTGCAAGGAGTGACGAAGGAACAATTACGGTGTCGTTAAAAAACCAAATGACATCAGCAGAATGCTAACAAGCATCCAAATTTCTTGCGCCTGCTACGTGGATATTGGGACAGAGGTTTTATGTTCCATAGGTTTCCGACAAAGCAGACGAAATCGAAAGTCCTTGTTCTAGCTATGAATACACGAGTCGATTATTGTCATAGGGCTGACGACGACAACAATAACGGTAAGGATGGTGATGATGCTGAGTGATGTGTCGATGGTGACGACAGATAATGACGATGATGATCACAACAAAGATGACCATGATAATTATAAGGATGAGACGTAGGAGAGAAGGATGTTGCTGCAAATTGCCATCTAAAAATTTAAACGCTGTACAAATTTATTCAGGGTGAGGCTGATGTAGAATATTTTTGTTTTTCTTCTAACGAAAGCTTTTTGCTAAGCCCTGGTGTACGCTTAGTCTGTGAAGCAATCGTTGACGTTCTCGCTAAGACAGCGATGTACCGGTCGGTGCGCAGGACTTGAGGATGGTTTTTATTCATTCTTAATCGCTTTCAAAACGAACCTGTAATCTGCCATCAAATCTCTTTCCCCCTCTTATCTTTAATTCTTCCCGATATCCCTTTCCGTCTCGTTGTGTGGCCGTCTTCACACACTTAAAGTACTCAGAAATGTCCACGACGTGCTACTTAACACAAACACACAGACACTATAATATAGACGTGCATTATGTTGACAAAGATATGCATTTTAAGTCTTCAACATATAGTCATGAACTTCGACACAAACATTCATATACTTAACACAAACATATATACTTCAGCAACAACAACACCCCCCCACCCACACACACACACCCCCACATAGAGCTTCCCCTTCTCCAGGTCAGAGGAGATTTCACACAAACCTACAATGTTATTCACAATGGCTATTAAATGGAAATCGCTTTCGCTAAATCAAAAACCACATACCTGCTGTTGTTATGTATGTGAAGTTCTTCACTGCCTGAAGCTACTAATCACTGATACGAAGATCCTGGGTTCGTATCCAGGGTCTGGCATACAGACTTTCTCTGCATCTAACATCTGTTTACAGAACTGGTAGTGTTTGTTAGTGTGCGTGTGTGTGTGTGGGGAGGGGGGTGTCATCGGTGTACTCTCGTTTCCTCCCTGTAGCTCCCCACCCCAGCACTCTTCATTACCCGCTCCCCTTCTGCCCAAACATCACTGATGACGTTTTTAACCAACCTGACGACTTTGTGATGACCATTGCTGTTCATTTGTGTTAGCGACCTCCTATCTTTACTCACACTCTATCGGCCTCATTTCCCATCGCACTCTGTCAGGCCTCTCTCAATATCAAAGATATCGATTACAGAAATGTCTGCGTGTACGGGGAAAGCCCTCCGCCCACCTCCCTTCAACCCCGATCCCTTTGCTCAGCATAGTGGATGTCTATCAGCCACTTGACGTATACTCGTGCTCAGCATATGCAGTGGATGTCTATCAGCCACTTGACGTATACTCGTGCTCAGCATATGCAGTGGATGTCTATCAGCCACTTGACGTATACGCGTTTTCAGGCAAAAGTTGCGCTGACAACGACAGCGCCCCTGGATTCACTGAGCAGAAATGTGTGCATAAACGCACAATTTTGCCCGCTGATTACCGTGATGAAATCAGGGATCGCAGTCTCTTTCCTTCTGATCAGAAAAAAATGGAGACGATCAGGACTTGCGCACAGGAGTGCTTCCCCCTTACAGGCATCAGCCACCAAATCGGCGTTTCTCCACAGTTCTGGAGGCAATGTACTTACAAGATGCAGTTCTGCAATGTTTCAGAATAGCTGCTTTCCAGTCATACGAGGTTATTCCAAGTACCTGACAATGTTTATTCCATTTTTCGAGTCTTTCCACCAGTGTTTACTCCATTCCTCCAAATGTTTATTCTCAAGGACATGCAGCAGCCACACAAGAACTCTAGTAAAGAGAATCCTGGCGATGCCTGGTCCGTTTCATACGAGTTTTCTGTTACACAAATTATTGCAATGGTAGATTTTATAAGTTATTCAACAGGGTTTACAAAAAACCCCTCAAACTATTCCCACATTGTTACAACTTCCAACAATTTAAATTCTGGTCCGCAATGTTGACCCAATAAAGTTAATGCGGTTTTCAATGTTATGTCAACATTTTGTGGTTGTTGTTGTTTACAGTTGTATGGAGATGTCGAAAACTAAAACCCTGAACCATAAATGTAGTTAAGTGGTAGTAATATACTAGTTATAGTAATCTCGGCTTAACACCCCGTTGGCTGCAAATGGAATGTCAAGGCCACAGGAGTAGAAGAGAGTACGACGAAAAAGAGATCTAGGGGAAAAGGAGGAGGGAAGGACTCAGACCGACCCAGACATACCCCCAGCCCCCTACGGCCAGCGCTGCAGACATGCGCCACAGGTAGCAAAGTTTGGGAGCCGATACACCACGTCACGTGCGTACCCTCGCTATATAAGCGAGCGTCACAGCATCTGTTGGCCACCACAAAAGTCGCGTTCAAGATTATTCAAGAAGTGCTTTCTCGTGTTTACGAAGCTATCCAATAGTGTTTATTCTTGTTTTGAAGGTTCGCTTCAGCAGGGCTTACTCTTGTTTACGGTTCACGTTCTGTCGGTCGGTTTCTACAGCTCCTGTGACCTTTTCCCCAAGCCCGCGGCGTCTGTCTCCATCCCATACTATTCTCATTTCATCGACGAAGCTTGGAGGGGGGAAGCTATTCTCGTGCCTGCATTATTTATCTCAAACACAATACTGCATCGATCGCCGCGTCCGCGCGTCGCCATGGCAGCTCGATCCATGCAGCTGCGATGCCGGGACGGGGTGTCGGTTGCCGGGGGTGTACAGCGCCTCTCCCTGCGACCTGCAGCGCAGCGGAACCGGAACATGCGGTGCGAACAGGCGTGACGACGGTGCGCGTGCGATTAGCGGGAGGACTGCGCGTGCGTGAACCTACGGTTACGATGCGCCCACCCGTGCACTTGCACCATGATCCTCACGTTCCGCTCCAGATTTCGGTTTTGTTGTTGTTGTTGTTGTTGTTGTTCCCTGGCCAGCATTCCTTGGCGTTGTGAGAGACTGAAAGTGTGCAGCTTTGAAAGCGTTCGTGCATGTATGTTTGCCGGTAATTGGTGACAAAACTAGGGTGGGTGAAGTGGGGCAAGCAGACAGGCGCCCTTGCACTTATTTGTAGATGTTGCGCACGCACTCACGCACGCGCACACAGAGGTGGGGGTGGGCGAGGAGGTAGAGAAAAAGAGTGAAAAGTTCGTGCAATGCAAAATCAAATTGCTGCGATCGATCATACCTAGTACAGTATAAGCGAACGACTCTAGCTGATGCGCATTCAGGGAGGCAGCTCAAGCTTTATCATTCCCTAATATTAACAGGGTTCTCTCCCATACCGCCACAGCTTGCAACAGCCTGCTTGCACACGCCTAAAGCCTCCCCTGTCTATGTCAGAGATCGAATGCAGTCCTCGTGTCGACTATTCACAGAAATAATCTCTAACATACGGGATTATTTTGATTTTTTTAAAGTTCCTGATCTCAACTAAAAACCTTTGTTCTATCCACTGAAATGAAACATCATCTTGGAATGTGCAGGGTTGAAAGGACATCATAATTATGCACTGTGTGAGACAATAAAATATTTACTTGCCAAGAAGTTACTCCTTTATAATTGTGAACAGCCTTTTAAGACATTATTTAAAAAAACTGTTCGGGAGAAAATCCCATTGGAACACATTTTAATAAAAGAACTTTACTGGACGCTTCCCATTCATGTCTGTACTTGTGGCACGTACAGCTAATACTGTCTTTCTTTCCTCAGGCAAAATGCAGTCTCGAATATCGACAATAAGTTTTCTTCCCAAATGTTGAGTAATTTCAGGAAATTAGCCCTAAGGATATAAACATTTCGAACACGTTCCAGGTAGCACATTTTAGCTCCTGCATGTGATCATGAGCTGCACACAGACCTAGCTGGCGTAGAAACTGCAGGTAAAAACAATAGGACTTCTACTATTTCTTGCCAAGAAGTCGGAAAACAGCGTGTAAGCAGCGTTCCGATCTATTGCTACCTTTTGCTTGCTTCAACGTTCGGGATGCATAAAGAGTTATATCTGTCGATCCCGTCACAGAGTGGCCGAACGATCCATTCAGCCCGTTAGGTGCTGCTTTGAAGTGTGTGAAAAGGATGCATAAACACCCATGCAACCAGCCCCAGGCCGCGAATGGCGATGCAGGCAGTCTCTCGCTGCAAGTTCTTTGTTAACAGTGCATCGTCACCAAGTCGTTTAAGATCTTTGTGAACTGTAGATAGTTCTCCCATTGTTACAAAAATCTTTTTGCACATCCATGGCTGTCCCCCCTGACTACACAATCGATTCAGACTCGACTTGCAGACCTTTATGAAAGTCTGGACTTGCCAAGTTCTTTCAGACTCTTAACCTCTTTGTAATCACGGATCTGGGCCACGGTCCACAAAGTGAGTTTGATGTTTGTGCGCACTCATATTGCCGACTACCATTAGAGAGGAAAATATCGCGACCTTGACAATGTTTTTTTTTTTAAGGTGCTTGAGCCTTGTTCCTGTCAAGAGGAAACTTCGGACACTGAACACATCTCTGGGATCGGGAGACAGAGACCTTGACTGTCACCTTTAGTTTAGGCCTGGACTCAAACATGTCCATTTACTCCTTATCTTCCTTCCCTCAACCCCAGTCAATCTCCTCTCCTGCAGAGAAGCGCGGGCGGGTGCGATGAAAGCGCAAGGGAGGGTACCCCATGGGTCTCACACCTCAATATCATCGGAGTCGTAGTCGATAGGTGTGAGCAAAGACCTGGTTACCTCCCTGTTCCCGAAGAAAGGCGTTGAAAGAGACACGGCGACTCCGACACTGCCGCTTCCTCCGCCAACTGCTCTCCCTTCCCTCCCAGCTGGCAAGGCTCTGTCATCACGCACAGACGCGAGATTATCGTGTCCAACCACGCAAGCATTGTCCATCTGCAACCTCACGTCGTTTGCCTCGCAGCGCCCTCTTTCGTCTTCGTCTTCGTCCTCGGGGAAAGTAGCAGCCCCCACTGGTCCCCTGTTTCGTTCGATGTCCAACAGCGACATGTAGCGCGCGCTGTCCACCTCTTTGGTCCGCACCCCACCCCCGCCGATATTGTCGCTTCCGGCCCGGAACAGCCTCTGGCCCCAGGGTCCTGCGTCCTGCAGCGCCACCTTGCGGGTGTCCTGGTGCTGCTCCTTCTCGTCTTCTTCAGCGAAACTGCTGCGGCCCATGGCTGATCTTGACCGGCGCAGAGGTGCACTTCCGGTCAGGCCCTCGTCCGTCTGCTGCTCCAGAAGAAATCGCTCCAGCGTGCTGTCGGGATTGGTGGAACCAGTTCGCTCGCCACTATCCTCTCCCAAACCCCCATAAAGCTCTCTCGAAGCGTCACACTCCCCTTCTCCATCCTGTCCCCTTTCAGCTCCCAGATCGGCCAGCATGGACTCTTCCCGCAGGCTTCTGAAGGCTTTGTCCAGTTCCGAGGCGATGCTGCCGGCCAGGGAGAGGGAGGATGGTGGGTGGAAAAACTCGCTGCTGGCCAGGCTGCTCTTGCGGGACTTGCTCAGCGACGACGGCAGCAGGTCGTCGTCCTCGGCCGTGGTGCGGTAGCCCGTGTTGAGAACCCCTGCTTCGTCCCGCATGTAGGCGTCCGGGCAGAGGCCCTGCTGCCTGAGTTCGGAGGTCAAATCTGACCCGTTGTAGCCGGCAGCGGGCAGGAGACTACATCCAGAGTAGTACCTCCCGTCTTTGCTGTCGTCCCCTTCCGACGCCGGTGGGTAGCCAACGAGCGGGGTGGCAAACTCCCCCGTCCCGCTAGCATGCGGTGACGTCACGAAGGGTACCACGTGATCCTCATCGCTGAAGCAGATGCGCGTTTTGGGTGTCGACGCTGACGGGTCTTCAGCCCAGCTCTTGTCCCTTCTGCCCCACGCCGTGTCCCCACCGTTACGCCGATCAGCGGAGGCCCTCAGCTGGCAGCAGTCCGACCCGTCACCACCATCGCCAGCTCTGCCACCACCGGCGACGTCCGCGCCGCAGCAGCAGATTTCCGCGCAGGGTGCGCACAGCACGGGACAGCTGCAGCAACAGCGGTGGCAACTCTTGTGTCCTCGGCGGAAAGGTAGGGAGGCCACGTAGCACAGAGAGGCTGCCATCAGGAACTCGGCGCACCTGAGCAAGGTGTGGTAGGTCAGCCAGGGCCAGTGCTGGCGCCGGCCGTGCGAGAAGATGTTGTAGACGAACACGATGCCGTAAATCTCCAGCCCCACCGTGAGCAGCCCAACGACGGCCGTGCCAAGGGTCACCTGCACAGTCAGGTGAAAAATTAAATAAATGTACAGGAATACAGTACAGAGGTGAAAAAACTGCCCTTCCGATAGCTAACGGTCGTACGGCCTGTTCACCCTATGTAGGTTTACGCATGCATATGAGATGCGAACGTTTGTAAATGACAGCTCTGGTCTGGACATGAAGACAGAGGACATGAAGACAGAGGACACGAAGACAGAGGACATGAAAGCAGACGTAGTACATACTGACCAGACAAAACGGTAAAATACAGTTGTCAGTGAGTGAGAGAAATAAATATAAATATATACAAACAAAAAATATCAAGAAGCATTGACAGACATCCCAACACCATCCCTTCTCCCAAAAATTCCCCCGGAAAAAATCTACCGGTAGATGCACAAGGTAGAGGTATAACTAAAAGACCTGCATTTATGGGAAATCAGGACAGAATAATGTACAGAAACAGATTATAATGTAAATGGTAGCAACACAAAACCAAGGTAAAAGACTAAAACGACAGACAGTAGTAAGAAAGACGTCCTTGCTCCACGTACAAATAAATTACAGGTACAATCACGCAGTACAGATAAAACAAGATAAAAGGCGACAGGTTGCAGCTGATCATCCTCACCCTCACACCCCCGACCCCCAGAAAGACAAAGACAAAAATTATGCAAGATGACAAAATATATCTTATGCTTATTTCATGACTTTCGATTTTATGTAATGAAGTGTCTCACAAAAAACCCCTCAAGAATTCCTTTGCTTGTGTGGTGTTGTAGATCAAGTTATCTACATGCATATCGGCTGCCCCTGTAAACATCATTTATTATAGATGTAAAAATACGCGATTCTCATAGTACATGGTGACATGGTGACATTGTGACATGGTGACTTATTGAATTATCCGATAGCTAGAAGAAAGAAAGAGCCCTTCTGTTGTCGCAGGTGATAGTAGGGGATGGAAGAAAAAAGGATGGAAAAAAGAAAAAAGGATGGAAAAAAGAAAAAAGGAAGGAAGGAAGGAGGGAGGGAAGGAAGAAGGACAGATGAACGGAGAGCAGCACGTTACAGTTAAGAACTCCAATGTAAACATTGCGAACCTTGACCGCGACACTGAGCGTGAACTTTGGCAAGGTGACCTCCACGCTGACCTCCCCTCCATTCTTGTAGTGAGGCGTCTGCTTGCCCATGTTCTTCTGCCGTTTTTCCGCATGCGCCAACAGCTTCCGGAAGATGAAGGTGAAGCCCAGGAAGAGGACAAGCCCCCACAAGACGAAGAAGAGCTGACAGATGAAGAGCATGATGGTCATGTCGGCCACTGTGCTCAGCACCGCCACCGTGCTGATGGTCAGGGCAAAGTGTAGCACCACGACGGTCAGCAGCACGCTTATCTGGTCAAGACGGAAAGGTTTACGTGGTGAAAACATCAGTCGTTGACTTAACGCGAAGACATGCTTATCTGGTCAATACCGAAAGGTTTACGTGGTGAAAACATCAGTCGTTGACTTAACGCGAAGACACGCTTATCTGGTCAAGACGGAAAGGTTTACGTGGTGAAAACATCAGTCGTTGACTTAACGCGAAGACACGCTTATCTGGTCAATACCGAAAGGTTTACGTGGTGAAAACATCAGTTGTTGACTTAACGCGAAGACA
>SMGT01008618.1:26785-57185 GCA_004794575.1 Lanistes nyassanus
TAACGCGAAGACACGCTTATCTGGCCAATACCGAAAGGTTTACGTGGTGAAAACATCAGTTGTTGACTTAACGCGAAGACATGCTTATCTGTTCAAAGGAAACCAGAATTACACGATTAATAAATTGTGTACCTCATGCGAAACTCGCTTATCGGTTCAAAAGAGAAAAGCACTTGGTAAATAAACTGTTTCATTAACGTTACAGTGTGCTTCTGTGTTCAAAGAGGAAGCTTTTTATGAGCAAACCTTAATTAACATCATCCATATCACTTGGCTAAGAGAAAATAATTACAATTCTGAGAGGAAAAAGGTGGAAAAAAATTAAGTCCGAGCAAGAGCAACCCTTCTGGAGTTGGAAATAGTTTGGTAAATAAATTGCGCTGCAGGAGCACGTATGTTCTTCTGTTCAAGAAAAATAATTGAACATTTGAAGATAAATGTAGCCACGGTAGCAAATATAAACCATGCGACAGCACATTCAGGTGTACGTTCATGGTGTGTGTGTTGTGGGGGAGTCTCATGTTAAATGTACAGTTATATGTCTAGACCGGGGTCAAACAGCCTAGTTTAAAAGTCGAAACGAGAATTCTGACTGAAAAATCTTAATTTCCTAATCCCTTCCTCACCAATTCTATAATTTAGTCAAAGTTACGCATGTCTGTAAATAAAAAGCATGTCTCAAATACAAAGAATGAAGAAAGTAAAACACAAACACACAGAGACGGGAGGTTTGGGTTTTTCGCAAACTTAGTGTTTATCAGGATGGTGTTAGACAAGCTAACGCACTGCTACATGTGGGACTGTTGTCGTAACACAGGCCTCAGTCCCACCCAGTCACTTTATACAGACACCGGGTCAACCAGTCCTAGTACTGTTCCCTATAGTGCCAGACGTCTGGCAGGGCAGCTACTTGATTGCCAATTTTTAAGGCTTAGGTGTGACTCAGCCGGGGCCCAACCAAATTGGAAGCGGTCGCCTTAACCGTTTGACAAGGGAGAGGGTGGTAGGCAGGCTGGAGGGGGAGATAGACTGTTGTGGTATTGCTCTGTCGCATGTCTAAGGGTATTGCTGTTATGTGCTTTGAACAGTCTGCTCGTTAACCAAACTAGGACAACATAAATAAGTACCAAGAAGGGGGAAACTAACAATGTGATCGTTGCGTGATTTTTTTGTGTGAATCTCCAAAAGCGTCCGGCTCAAGCCCCCACCCCCTTTCTTGCCACATGCACAACTCAATGAAAAGAGGGCAGCGATAAAATACTACACTGTTTATTCTACAGTTACAACAAATAATGCTCCACTGCACGACTACCAACACATATCGAAGAACCACTCCCACTCTCATGTACTCATCACAGCGACATAATACACGTATCTACACGCACACACTATTTACAGGATGATAAACCAAAATTACGATACCGATAGTTCACATTGGTGAAACAAGGGAAACCAGACTCTTCTCCAAAGACAATTCGGATGTCCTCCATACAACGGAGGTAAATCCGACTAGCTCTAAAGTGACGTCACACAGACATACGTCTTTACTTTCAATACGATCGACCGACGGTCACATTTGCTAAAAGTATTCTCGCTACACCTAACTAGTCCCGACCGTTTGGTTGGTTGGTTTGGTAGGGGGACAGTGCTTCCACTTCGCAGTGATTTCGCACTGGTGGATGGGGGATGGGGTAATATTACTAAGCTATGCACCGAAAGAACCACCAGACTGACAACAGCGTTGAGAATTTTAATGTGTGGGGAGATGGCCGAATGGAGTTTGGACGATGTGCAACTCCAGGAAATAATCCTTTGCCACACCTGGATTCGAACAAGCAACCTTCGGTCTGCTAGTCCGCAGCTCTACCAATTGAGCTATCCAGGCCCCTTAAAGCGATTGGCCACTAGCAATCGGCTGCCTTTATACTCCCGGGCGCGGCCTTACTAGGGAGTCGCAAATGGAGGGAGGGAGGGTGGTTTACCCCCACCTCCCGCCGGCCTTCTGCTAAGGGTGACGGGGTCAGCCGGGAACGGGGGAGGGGCGGCGGGTTACCTTCGCCTCTCTCTCCCGGCCATCACCCTCGTTCCTCTCAGCACTTTCTCCTAATTGGCTGGGGCAACAAGTCGCAAAAAGCATAACATAGACAAAGTCCCTCTTTAAGTTCTATTTGCTGCTCGGTCGCTCACCTTTTGTAAGGAAGCCGGTAGAAGCTGGAAGTTTGTAGCCTCCAGCAAGCCGAACAGCTGGAGACCGAAGGCAGACGTCAGACACGGGAAGGAGATCGAGTACAAAAAGTAGTCCAGGGCAACGTAAAACGTGCCGTTTGAGTTGTACCCATCCGCCAGAAGATAGGCCGACCTGGTGGCGCATTGGACGAGCATGAGCAAGTTCAAGGACGCGAAGTAAGGGCGGGAAAAGAGCGGGCGCATGCGCCCCAGGCTGACAATGCAGACGAGGACGTAGAGCCCCAGCACCCCGAACAACGCGCCGAGCGCGTACAGATGGCCGTACCAGAGGTAGCCCCAGTCCGCCTGCAAAAATTATAAAAAAAAGAGTTGATATATGGATGCTGAAAAAATACATATAAAAACACTACAAGTGGTATGAAAATAATTCTGAGATAATCTTAGCTTACGCTGACGTTTCCGAGATGCAGGACAGATCCAGGGCAGAATCACTAATGGATGTTGGGACAGTTCAACGAAATCTTCCTAATGCGCGAACCAGAGGTACGTAGTAATCAAGGTTTGGGAGATTGACAGAAAAAAACTCCACCGATCCATACTGTCCGCGGAAAACCGAAAGCAGCTTACACGTGGATTTAGGACGTTCTAGGGGAGTTATGATGCGCATCGATTTTACCACATGCCAAAGCGTGCGCACAGACACGCAATGGCAGGCACACGCAACCCATCTCACTGGACCAACAGTAGACTGTGAGCACTCATTCTGCAATTCCTACCACTAACCCAGCTTCCCTCCCCTGCGCAAAAAATGCGCGTCTACAGGTTGATTGTGCGTAAATAGCGAAAACTTGCGCGATATCTACATTCGTTTCCCCTTTGCGCAATATGCACATTTTTGTGCTGCGCTCCGCTCACGAAATTGGGGGCCACCCCCACGTTTATACAGCCCTCGTCAGGAGTCAGGGCGATGCTTACCTTGGCAAACTCCCAGTCGATGTCCGACTCCGACGCAAGCTCAGCCTGTTCTCCATCATCATGGCGATCATCACTTTCATCCACGTCTTTCGTTGGCTCTTCTCTCGGGGAGCTGCGGTCTGGTTCTGTTGGTTGATCTACTGTACCTCCAGTTTTATCCGTCTGCTTGCTGCGGGATGTTTCCGCCCCAGGACTGGAAGTGGGGAGGTCAGAGGTCGAAGAGTGTCCAGGGCCCAGGCTGGAATGTACTATGTTCGAATCTGACGGCTGGAGGCCATCCGGCAAAATATAAACCTCTGTGGACATGCTGGTGGGGGTAGAGGCAGCGGTCGGGGAGGTGGTCTCCAGGCTGGAGGACTCGGGGGTGGGTGAGGACGACTGATCGTAACCACTTGCTGCTGTTCCGTCAGAGAACTCGTCTGAAGACCGTTCTCCCCCAACTCCGTCCGACAAGGTGATTAGGGAAAGCGTTGACGACGATTGGCTGTCAGACCCAGGTTTTGTCGTCAGTTCGTAAGAGGAAGTCCCACCATCCGCACCTTCCCCCTTGACGTCAACAGGGTGACTAGAGGTGGGAGACAATTGTAACTCGTCTTCGCTCTGACCCGACATCACGATTTTAGTCAGGAAGTCAGCGACGTCGAAGGTGTCCAGCTTAGTCGGGTCCACTGTTGTACGTAACGGAAGGGACGTCACATCGTGTGTGACGTCTGCAGTTTCTTCGGGAAGCGAAGATGTCAGATCCAACGAATCCACGACTGCTGCAGCGACAAGTGGCTGCGCTGTGTCGCCTGTGGACGTCACTCCAAACTGCTGCACGCCACTGACCCCTGCAGTTGAATCGACTGACGTGTACGCAGTCGTCTGACCTTGCTGGGCGTCGCCAGGAGAAAGTGCTGGCGGCCCGGACAGAAGTCTGACAGCATCTGTAGTCCCTGCAGTGAAGGCTGTCCCGACGTCTGACCCCGTGGATGTATAGGATGACCCCGGGGATGTAGAGGGGTCAGTTTCTCCACCATCTGTCTTCATCGACGTAGCAGCAGAAGCAGGAAACGATGCGTTAGTTGCAGCCACGATAGTTCTGGAACTTTCTGCACGCAGCACATCCGTAATCAGAATCACAGACGACGTCTGCGGCATGATAGGTGTTGATGTCTCTGCGGCTGATGGCATTCCATCAACACGATCAGTCGTCGACAAGTAAGAAGACTGCTGAGAAGCTGCTTGAGCTGGGGACTCACTTCTGCTTGCTGCTTCCGTTGCTGCATCAACGCGCGGTCCATCATCTGCCGCAACTGCACTTGCCGTACGTCCTGTTGTAGTCGAGCCAGAAGAATGGTCTTCTGCAGCTAATGTGCTACCTGCATCCACCTTTGACATGTCAGTAGTGGAGTTCATGCTCTGGTGGTGAGAGGGGCTCGCCACACTGCTGTGCAAAGCTGCCTCTCCTGTCAGATTTCCCGCCAAAGTACTGGCGGCTGTATCAAATTTCTCTGGCGCAATGTTATCAACTGACGTTACGTTGTCGTCAATGCCGAGGTACGTAGCATCGTCCGCATTCCTCTTTGTTCGTCCTTGACTCTTACATTTCTGTGAAAGTCCATCAGCAAAGTTCGCATTTTGTCTTCTCTCGCTGACCGAATTGTTACAGCCGCGTGACACCGTTGATGTGTCTGATCTGTCACTTTCAGCGGCTACAGTAATTTCGATGTTCTTTACACGTTTCACACCTTCTGCCCCCGTTTCTACTTCCCCCTGCATCCCTTCTCGTCCTTTCTCGCCTGATTTCGACGTTTCAGTAGAGATGCCTCTCACAGGACTAAAGAAAGAAGACTGTTTGATCCCCGAATCGTTCCCTCTAGGTTTGAAAACCCCCATTACTTCTGGAAACATCGATCGAACGGGCGGGTGGGAGGGTGTGTCCGATGGGTCTAATTGGTGGTCCTCTGGACCGCTTGGTGTGGAGTCAAGACCTGGAAAAAAATTCTCGAACTTCCTGCTTCCCGGCTCTGTCCTCGTGCCAGCTTTGAAGGGCTTTTGGCTGTGAGCGCGAAAAGCAAGCAGCGTCTTCCAATCTGGCCTTTCAAGGACAGACGCTTGGTCGATGCTCTCAGGGCCGGCTACTCTTCCAGCCGAAAACTTCAGCCAGGAAGGTCTATCTCGCGCTAAAAGTGTTCGTGGGTCGGCTCGACCTTTTGCAACACCCGAAGCCACGTCTACATGCATTTGGTGGTCGGACACTTTTGGGAATACTGCGCTTGATAAACGTTTCGCGAGAAAAGCGCTGTGGAAGACTGCAACTTTGGAAACTTGCTGGCGAACGCTGGGGCGCTCCAAGGCGGGTGCAGGATGGTGAGCGGCATCACCAACATCACTGGCCTTGGCGTCAGCGTCAGCGTGAACAACCACCGCAAGCACGCCCAGCAGGTGGCACCACGACGACTTTGACAAGCGCATTCTGATGTCTTGAAAAGTTGAATAAACAGAAACGCCACAAAACTTCACGCAGCTATTTCAATGCTTTCTTTGATTCGTTTTGTAACTAAGGGGAAAAAACACCTGCAAACTAGTACTAAAGCAGAACTGAAAATTTTTACGTATGTACCCAAAAGTGTTGTCCATACAACCACTGCACTGGAAAGATGCTGTAGGACGAACCAGTCGACAAAATCCAATGCGTTGTGGCAAAAAGAAGCACTTAATCCATGCCGTCTTCTCTCCCTTGACAAACCTGAGTGGAACGCAAGCTCAGCAGCACTAGTTAGTTACCATACGAACGCATGAAAAACTGTTTCACGTGCACAGAATCGGGGTGGGGGGGAAGAAGGAGCGTTAAAGGGCCAGAAGAGCTGCAAGGATATCTTTTCTCTCCCCCACACACCCTCACCATCTGCTTTTTTAACGACTGTAGATTTCTTCCTCGAACACCAGTCTGGAAGTTACAGTACAGAACATAAAACTAATGCCACAGATAACATTTCTGCCAGACGACCTTTCTTCAATTTCAGTGCCGCCCAAGAGACAAAATGGCGCCTTAAATGAGTTTTTGGGAGCAGAAGTAATTTGCTGCAGAGGGCATAAGTCTGTCATCAAGGTCATTTATCATGGGTCTACATCTTTCCTCGTATTTACTGCAGGGTTCGGTGTACCGCAGATGTTGAAATCGTTGCCTTTAATCAACTTCAGAGTTATGTTGATCTCGCAAACCCATGAATGGGGAAACTGCCATTCTGACGTAAAAATTCCCATCATGCTCAGCAACAAATCCTACCAAGATCAGAACAAACGATGCTTTGATACACACGGCAGCGGCTACAGTGGAATTCCAGAGGGGGCTGTCGACATCCGTCTCCCAGCGCAACGGCGACCCGTTATGTTTGGCGAAGAATTGGTCCGTCTCGCGGCGACAACGCAACGAATGAAGGATAGCCTTCAATGTCGAATTTCACACAGTTCCCGCAAGTTCACACGTCATCAAGAGAAGGGATGTGCCCTAACTCTGGGTGACAATACTCCGGATAAAACTCCTGGCTTATCTGTCAAGTTTGAGATCTGACGTAACATTTGCTGTGTTTGGTCCTACTCTCTTGTTTAAATAAACAGCATTCAGCTTTCACTGGGTTGGATGATGTGGACTTTACAAACATGATCCTCAGCGTCACTGTTCCAGCCTGCAACAAGAGTGAAAATACAGGATGAAAAGTCAATCATTCAAGTTTCCGCCAACCTACGACTGACGCGTATATATTTCATTACATGCATTTTAAAACAGTTCTTTTATCCCTGTCCGAAATTTTCACCTGGCATGTAAATAGTCACACAATTACCGTTTACTGTGGCATTTTACTGCCTTGCACTGAATAACTGAATAACACCTATAGGTACGACCAAGTGAACTCGTGCGCTAGTCCACGCCAGTATTAGAATATTTTGTTCTAACGAAAGTATGGAATGAACACCTGCCGGTGACGCACATTTTAACAACAGCAATTTCCAACATCATCAAAGTTTGTAACTTTCTTGCTGTTTCCTCTTTAGAACGTTCATAAAGATCTGCTCCATGCCTCAACAAAAGTTTATGTAGCTGTTACCAAGGAGCTGTCCTTAAAAACACAGCACTACATGTATTAACGTTTCTTTACTGCTTTTAACGTGTAGTCAACAAAGGGAGGGAAGCACGCGTTACTGAAATGCAAGGGGGGGGGGCGCAGTATATACCGTACCCAGCCAGTACGCATGCGTGCTCAACGATAAACAGCATGTGGGAGCGAGAGAGTAGAGGCGTGAGAATGAAAGCGGGACTGGAAGGAAAGAATGAATGTTGCGTCAGCGAATTTCCACATGCTGATGTGATAAATCATACGCATGTAGCTTCGTAAGCGTGTGTGGACTGCATGCTGGCTTTTGAAAACACCCGCTGCAGGTTGGGAAACTTTTCCGCCGTGACTTTCGTCACATACTCGCAAATTCATGCCATTAGGAAAGGATTTAAAGACGCATGGTGCGCTTGCCATATTATGTCTGTACGACCTTAACAGCTTTCTGTAAGAAAAAGTGCTCGTAACTACTTGCACAGTGTTGTCCGGCCTCGTGACCGATTTTATGGAAGGAAACTCTTGGAACCCACACCTTGGTCACAAACAACGAATAGAATGTCGTGGCTCGAGGCTACGGATTCGTAGTCTCAACACGTAATTCCTCTGCATGATGTCGTTGTTTGTAATAACTAGACCTATGACTTCCAGCGATGTGACCCCCCGCATGCCGACTGGGCACAAAACACCAAGGGGAAACAACTCAGATAAGCAACAAAATCCCTAATGAGCGTCCGTACCCTGTTTTTCTCACAGCAGTGTCCGCACGGGAGCTCCACTCACTCTCAGAAATTTACAAGCACACTTTTGGGTTGTTAAATGCTTTTGTGTCCATTAACTGAAATGTGTCTGCGGTCTACATGCAATAGATGTGCGGTGGGAAAAAATTCGCTGTCAAAATTCCGATGAGGCCACAGCAACAGCTTATACCCAGGCTGTGTCATCATCCTTAGGAAGGTCCTCCGGATGAGACCACTTCGCTCTAAATTAACCCCCTTATCGGAAACGAAAACTTACCAGAGGGCGCTGCAGGGCGAGTAAACAGGGGGCAATGAGGCACACGGTGCGATAGGACAGGCGGAATAATTCCTGCAGTCTTCAAGGAGATACATGCTATTAAGATTTATAGCGGTCTGGTTCAGAAGAGATGCACCTCTGCACCAAACTTCCGTCAGAACGGCAGGAAATCAGGGCAGGAAACTGTAATGATTTCTTTTTTTATAATCTCTCTCTCTCTCCCTCTCTCTCTCTCTCTCTCTCTCTCGACTTCACCAGCAAAAAGGTCACAAACCGGCTCGGAGTAAAAGGGCTAGACTTTATATTAATCCATCAACCTCTATCTGCAATAAAATATAAAAAAATATACGCAAGGTTAAGAGCACTAGATTACCCAAGGAGACGTAACAATGTCACCGCCTTATCGTTACAAGACCGACGTGAGTCACCTGGAATTAAATATATATATATATACTAGCCAGGGCCCCACCCTTCTCCAACCCCCACCCTACCCCTCCCCCTGAAACACACCCTCCCCCAGAAACACAGTCCGGGTATAGAGCTCGCTATTTGATTGGATACACAAAACCGTAGCTTGTCAAGCGAGGCAAGGGAAAGTATTTTTCGTATCTTGGTGATCTCCCTTGCACGCTGATGGCCCGTGTACACGGGGTAAGGGCGTCGTCATATTTATTGTTTGGTTTAAGCCTAAAGGTACAGGGTCGAAATATGTCCTATGACCATCTGTGGGTGAAAAGGAACCCGCATGGCGAATTTGATGTGGATCGGCTTAGGGCGTGCGGATTTGTGTAACACACACACACACACACACTGCTTTTTATATTAGATATACTGGAGGTGAAGGTCTGACAAGAAACAGTAGAAGAATCGCTGAGCTCCGTATCTGCCTCTGAAACAGAGTTAGGCTTAGCTGGGCTTAGCACAGCTGCACTGGTTTTATCAGACTCAGAATGTGTAGACAGATCAAAAGGCTACAGGTCAACGAGGGTCACAGCAAGGTGAAGAACGGGTGTGGAAGTTATCACTCTGGTTGAAGGCAAGCGTCACTCGAAATACTCTCATGTTGATCGTTCAGTACTTCTTTTTCTTATGTGTTATATCAAGTTCTAAATATATCAAATGCAAAAAGATTAAAAGATTAATCCGATCCACAGTCGTATCACCTTGCAGACTAAGATCACGGATTGGTGTTCGTTCGTCCTACACCGGTGCAGGGATGCAGAATTTCACTACATTCACTACTACAATGGGATAGTAACTTTTCAAATTCACCAGTTAACGGAATTTTGCACGAGTCCAGATTTTATCTCGCGTACAGTCTCTCTCGATCACGCGTTAAAAAAGAAGAGTACTACTGCAGCAGTAGCGTGTGTGTGTGTGTGTGGTGTGTGTGTGTGTTGCCCGACGGGCTAGTGATTTATGACTTGAAATGCCCGATAAAGACTTCTAGGAGTCATGAGCCACCAGGCCACTGTATTTACTCACCCCTACGTTAGTGTCAGGTGTGCGTACTACCTACCGTAGATCACCTAATGAGCATATTATCCTAATTAAGGACTGGATTCCAAATCAGTTTCTCACTGGTGCAATGCAACTGCAACGGGATTGCAGCACGACATACTTTGAAAGAGTTGTGATGTCATCATACACTATACTATAGCCCAGTTAACCCATCCCATCCCCTTCCCTCCCTCCCACACAGCCGTTCTACAATAATAAAAATAATGTGAACACAATAATCGAATTTTATCGTCGTACCTCCAAGTCTGCCAAGACCGACGTCCCCAAAGTGATTATAAGTCCAGGCACACGTGAAAAACGTCAGAGAAGCAGAGGAAGGAAGGGGGCAGGAGGAGAGAAGGGAGAGGAAGGGGGCAAGAGGAGGGAAGGGGAATGGAAGAGGATTTCACCCGACCCTGGACTACCAACATGGCGTCTCGCCCAGTCTCGGCTAGCACATACGCCCAGATCGCGGTAAATAGAAGCAAAACAAAGTAGCAACCCCTCTGCTTTCCCATACTGGGTAACCAGTCCACTAATCACTGCTGTGCAGCTCACCGACATCCTGGTTATAACCGCCTGTAATGCTCGGCTCAAGACAGCGATCAGTGACAACACGGCAAGACTGCATGCAGAATGTCTGAGATCGCGCTCTGAAAATGAAACCTAGTGACATCTGTCGGCTAGTAAGTCGGAAAAAAGAATGAGGGAAAAGGAAGTGAGAGAGTGAGAGAGAGAGGGGGGGATTTTACACGGAGTCCCCAACCAACTCAATCATTGTGTGTGTAAACACGTGCCAAGGAAATAATACTAAGTTCTGCAAAGGAGATCTAGACTTAGGAAACAATGTTCACTGTCTTGGCGACGAACGAAACGTTCATCACCTGACTGCTTATGCGTACCGTGTGATGTGTGTGTGTCAGCGTGTACGTGCTTGTGCATGGTCCTCAGGACTTGCCAAACTTGCACCTGTAGGTCGCCAGACTAGCTTTGCTCACATAGCAATTGGCTGGGCCACAACCGAAGAGTTCCGCAAGGGGAGCCAACTCGTGGTCCGAGCACTAGGACCACAAAGTCCACAAACTGTCCAAGACTTCACGCGTGAGAACACTCGATGGCTGGAGCAGCAGCAAACCAACGAAGCAGACAGACACATCTCTCCACTTAACGATCTGATAAGGTCACCACCTAGACAGCCAGAAGGCTGCGCGCGGAAGGGGAGGGTGTGGGGGTGTAGCTGCACATACCAATCGATGCTTCAAAGGAATATTTCTCCTCGGCTAACAGGGGACCATGAAGTCCCTGTTTACTTTCGAACCAGTGCACATGCATCTGAGGGCGCGTGTAAGCAAACCTGCTCGCCTGTGCGAGCAGAACAGGCTAACGATAATATACATCTAGGTATTGTAATCACAATTCCTTTCCAATCCTTGACTAGGTGTTCTTAAGGACCTCAAACGTGTGTCCTGGATTAGCGTACCCGTAAATATACACGTTTTTCCAAAATCCAAATTAAAAATATTTGCAATACTTTGGAGAGAAAGATATATATATATATTAGATGAAAAATAACCAGAATTTCATATCTAGTTAAGGTTAGCGTGAAGTACACGAGCACTAGAACATCCCTTTTGCTGTTTTAAGCACTAGGTAATTTACATCCAGGGGAGGGCAAAGATTAACGAAAAACACACCATTAGAGAGAGAGAGGAGGGAGGAAGAGGGAAGAAAGTGAGCTGAGTAAGTTAGGGAGAGGGGAGGGACAGACACACAGACACTGAAAGATATCTCAAGGAGAACAGTGGACAGAAAGTGAGGTGCCGCCTTTTAACAGCTGCATGACATAAATATTCGACATCAAAGCAAAGACCATTTTTTTACATTCACGTGCCTATCCATGGATCACAACATTTCTCTGTATCTCCACCAGTGAGGCATGAAGTGCAGCGGAAGGAACTCTGTCACTCCAACGCAAAGTCCGGTCTGACTGCGCTATACCATCCTGTCAAACTTCCACGTCTCGCGCAGTCGTGTACACGTCTGAGATAAAATATACCCCCTGTCACCACAGAACACTGCTACGCACATTGCTAGGTGCTTGTTCAGACAGCACAGACTAAACCCGTGGAGGTACAACACTGTCTAGACAATACTCAGTGTAAACGATACTTTAGGAAACTTTTGCACTAAAACGTCCCGTCAGCTGTGGATATGAGCTTCACTGCGGTGTACATAAGGTTGTTACTGCTCCAACAGTAAATCACTGCAGCCACTGACACTGGCGGAAATCTTCAAGCGTGTAGGACTGAGCAGGCAGTCTCCAAACTTGCCCACACCATAAACGGATACCGGTCACCCGAAATCCTAGACCCTAACACTCCAAAGGGTTTGTGTCACAGGCAGGTTACCAGTTGTAACACATCAACTTGCCATTTATGATATGCAGTACAGGTCAGCGTAATATCAAGTGTTACGTACCATGGTTCTGATCTTGCCCGAAGTATTTATTTTTAATTTTAACTTGAGCTAACAGCATTTTTTAAAATGTCTTAGAGAACGCAATACGACTTGAATGCATAAAAGTGCGTGAGGCTGTCGTGTTGGGGGAGGGGAGGTGCATTCCTGTGTGGTGTGTGCATACATTCTCTAAACGAACAGCTGAGTGAAAAGATGGCACATCGGGTATACACCTAATTAACTCTCAGAGTGACCTTAGAAGGGTCAGCTGGCAATCACGGGTTAGGCCACGCCCACTTCTTTGTCCTGCCCCATTTTATACGACGTAGTAGCCTGTAATACAACGAGAAGTATCTTGAGATTTAAATTAAGCCCCCAGGTGTAATGCTATCTCTGAATCGATTGGACTACAACACCTGATCCCGCTGAAATGCCGTAAGCGGTTTTGTGAACGACGAAGTTTTGTTCTGTACAGAAAAGGGCGATCGCTTCATATCGGCTGGCGCGGTGTGCTATAGCTTTCTCGTCTTGGTCTCTTCTGAGAATAAAGGGACACTTGAAGCGCTCAGTTGCAAACCACACAAATAGGTGGTGTTGGTATGATATTAAATCGCCCTCTCTGGCTCGCGAACAATACAGATAAGACTTACGTGGGCAAATAATGCGAAAGGCGATTGTCGGATAAATGAAAGACTGTCTTTTACCTTCCGTTCATCTGTAGTTCTGTGCGTTGTTCCTTCTCCACACCTGCTGCGTGAACAGAGCGCATGTAGTGTCCGCGCGCTCTGGCATCACATCGCAAGGACACGTGCACTAATCCCTTCAGGCTTCACAGTCCCACCGTTCCATGCAGGTCGATCGCAGAAAAATCAAGTCACGCTGCCCCCGGCCCAGACCAACGAAACACTCGTCCTGCCGTTGGCTGGCCAGGTGTCCCACGCAATCCTCGTCCCAGCAGAAACAAAACCCACGCGACTGTGCCCTAGCGTTGTCGCAAAAACCTCGACAGGTGTCTGTGCCGCACCGCACGTTCGCTCGCGCGTCACCGCAGCAAAACGGCTGACGACAGAATGAGTCGATTTTGCGTGGCAGCTCTTGTTTTCCTGCTTTCCTGCGCGAACGAAGCAAAAGTATTGTCTGTGGCTGCCTTGCCTTCGCCTCGCGGGCCTCAGCCTGACCAGACTAGAAGCTGCCGACTGCACGAGGTGGCACGCGGTAGTGGCTCTCGTTCAGGATCAACACACTTTCAGGGTGCACCGATATGTCCCAATTACTATACTTATCGAAAGCTCTCCGACAATATATATATATATCGAGAATCTTTCATTGTTCTTACGTACACAGGCTTTCACAATGTCGCATCCTGTTGTCACCGTGAAGGATATAAAAGACTCAAAGCTTTGTAAGTTTAGCTCAAAGCTTTTAAGTTCTGAATACGTATGCATTGTGAGAGAGTGATGTTCCCACTACTATGCTGTAGTAAATCAAGGAAAAGCAACAGATTGTGCGAAATAGATACCCAAGATGACCTCCGCTTGAAGCAAATGAGATGAAGATGACATGCAGTGGTTTCCCAGACGTAGCAAGTCGAGCAGTAGACGCGTTACATCATCATTACGTTTATTACTAGTTCACAGAGTTAGACGCACGCTAGTTACTACTGTTATAACGACTGATAATGACAAATCAAGATATTCTGCAAATATTGTCGAGAAACTTGTTGTCAACTTGCCAACTGCAACGTCTTTTGAGGGACGTGCAATAGATAACCTGAAGTCGTACAGACGTAAAATAACACGTTGCTACAACATGTAAAATTAACACGTACATAAATAATTATATTCCAAAAATAGAAAAAAGAATTCACAATCAGTATCAAAATTGCAACTAACTATACAAGGTTGTTACATGTCAACCAAGCAAAAAAACGCGACAAAGAGAAAGAGGAAAGGGTGGGTTCGAAGGATACGGGGTAAAAATCCCGACAGTCAGCTCTGTACACAGGCGTCACTGGCAGACAAAGCACGTGCGTAGGGCATGGAATCCAAACCTCGACTCTCTGTGTCGGTGGCCAGCACGGGGTACCGCTGTACACTACTGCTAACCGAGACACTCAACAGAAGACGTCTAAACTTCTGCTGATAGGAGAGAAATTACAGCATCAAAAACGAAGGAGAGTTTATGCTAACTGCTGTTGGGCTTATCGTCAGCGCAAAGTTCACAACCTGCTTGATTGTCGCTGTAGTAGTAAGTCGAAGTGGTACGTTCACCGCGTGGATAGTTTGATTTTGAACGGGAGATAACTCTATCAGGGTAAAGGAAGCGACGGTGCATCCCTTTTTGTCAGGCCTGGCATGACCAATCCCAAGAGTATTATGCCTGTAGTCTATAAAATGGTAGGCTATTATCGATTTGTTGTAAAATCGCGCTGGTCCCCATGGCGCGAAGAATGAAAAGATGCTATTGATTCCTAACGTGCCAGCAGCGTTTTTGTAAAAATATTCGGAAATGGTCATTTTGATTTTATATATATATATATTGGGAAATGGGAAGTAAAAGAGGGTTCACATTTCAGACTTCACCGGTCCAAACGACACTGCCACGGGCGTATTTCCAAAGGGAGGTGAGCCTTAAAAAAAACTTTCTAGTATAACATAGGTTCGGAAATACAGAGAAAAATAATTATGATTTGCTTGGGCTGCACTAACATCCCAGCTGGATATCATTACATTCTCAGATCGAAAACAAATCACAAATAACATTCAGCACGCGGCAAAGTACGAATTTCTGCCTCTTAGACCTGGTATTCGGTTTAATGATATACAATAAAGATTAAGAGCGCAGGTCAAAGATCACACCCTCGCACGGCAAACCGCAAATGGCTCATTATAAATCTGTCGAGGAGAATTAACAGGGACATTGAAAGAAAATATTTTTTGGAAGAAATTTCTTTCTCTCTCTCTCTCTCCTTTTCTCTCCCTTCCTTTCCTTTGTCTCCTCTTTTTGTCTCTGCCCCCCTCCCCCTCTCTCTCACACACACAGACACACGCGCACATTGCTTTCCGATACTTATGTTATAATCGCTTTTGTAAAACGGTGTCTAACTTTAAAATAGGACCCCAAATCACCACGAACTGGAAGCACCGTCTTTCTAAAATTACCTACCTACCTACCCATATATCGAAAAACAGAACCAAAACAAAACAGTTACAAGCGCCCCACCGGCCGGGCCCCAAGTGCTGCCGTAGGAGAAGGCTTGTCATGACACACCGACTACCAGTGGAACATCGCATGAATGACCCCTCCACCCCCACCCCCACCCCACAACTCTCCCTCACAGCTCGTGGCATACCACTTCCAAGCTACAAGCCCATCGGCACTTAGCTGACGGTTCTAGACTGAAAGAAGCGTGGAGGGTCGACACTGCATTGCAAGAACCCCCGCACCAGGCTGGCATTTCAACCCGACTGCCACCGTTAGAAATAGAGTCTTCCTCAAGGACATCAGGAGCGGTTCCTTTTCTCGTGGGAGTCGAGCTAGAGATCGCGCAAAAAAGATAGGAGAGATCGGAATGGGGCTTGCAACGTCTGCAGCTTTTTTCTTTCTTTCTTTTGTCTCCTTCCACAAGCAGTCTCAAAAGGAAAAACGAAATATCAGCCGCTGGCCTTAAATGAACTCTTCCTCGGTTGATATGCTAAACTAGGCCAAGGTCGAAACTGAAATGTTTAAGAGAAGAAAAGTTTGCTAACTCAGTTGTCCGAACGTCTAGCTGGCACCTTCAGGGCGATAGGCAAATATTATTAGAAGGAAGGACAACTGTGAATAATATAATAATAATGACGGCCTGTCCTGTCTATTCGTGCCGGTACCCATAACTGATTCAACGTTCACACCGTTTCAGTCCATAAATCAGGCTTCAGCGCTAAAACAGGCGCCCTATACCATCCGAAATAGAGAGTTGTCCCACTAAGGAAAGCACTCGTGCATCTTGCACAAATGGCAGGACGTTCAGCAGCTCGATTCGATGGGTCAGTGAGAATCTGACATTCCAAACGCTTTACAAGCACTGTCTGCATCACCTTGTTTCCTTAGTGGAGACTGGTGTGCACGTTTACGGCAGATGTCGAAAATACGATACGAGCACATATAGATGCTATGCTTCACAGCAACCTGTGTCTGTTGTTGACAAGACAACGATAGTGTCTTTGGACCCACTACTTGAACTGTTTACCGACAATCACATATTGCTGGGGTGGTGAGCGTGGTGGTGGTTGGCGGTGGGGGCGGTGGGGGCGGTGGGGGCAGTGGCGTGCAGAATCAATGTGGCGTATGCACCAGCACGAAATTTGTTTGACCGTGGAACAGGTTCGTCTCTCCAGTGGCTCATGCCATTCTGAAGTAAGGACGAAGGAAAATATTTAATTTTTTCCCCTTTCCAACACAGCCTTCTCTCTCCTTCTCTCCTTCTCTCTCCTTTTCTCTTTCTCCCCCTTTCTGTCGCTACGCGCGGGTTCGTGCTGAGGAGTCGTTGACGGAGACATACACTGGGCACACGGAGTGAAGGCGATTGGACCTACGTACGTGCCAGTAAGCCAGATTGGAAAAACATGCGCCTGGGTCGCACGCACGCACACACACACGTGCGCGCAGGGACAATTACCGATAGGTTTTTAGAGAATAAGGAGGCAGTGCGAAGGTGGAGGCAAAGAGGGAGGAAAGGAAAAAATGGAAGAGGAAGAGATAAACTTATAGATAATTCCGCAACAGCCTTTTCGCCTCACTAAGTCGCTGAGCAGACACTCAGTGGCTGGCACTAATGTGCGCGTGCTGTCGCTGCGTAAAGCATCAGCGGCAGGCGCCAGGGCCCCAGAATACCGCCACAAGAAGACAAGGAAGAAGAAAAAGAGCAAACGAAGGAGGAGGATTTCGTTTTACGCATAAATCTTCTGTTCACTCTGCAGAGCTCCGCATCAACCAATTTGTGCACAAGCTTAAAATGTTGTTCACAATCCAGTGTCAAGTAAATAAGTAAGTAAATAGACAAGACAAATAAATGCAACAACTCCAGACACACATGCAGATGAATATGTTATCATCGGTATATATCCACGCATATGGGTCTAACGCAGACGAAAAATGAATATAAGCTACGCAATTCTTTAAATTCTGTGAAAACCTTTCAGCACCCTGGACGAGAGCCGGCGTATCTGGTAAGTTTGTTTCGGGTAAATATCTTTTCATCGGGGTGCATTTCCTTTGGGGTGAAGAGGTGCCCGAGATCGCTTTGTGCGCGCTTGGGAAACGCATGAGAATAATGTCAGTGTGCGGTCACCCCGATTGTACAGTTTGGCACGCGATTCAACTCGATTATAAAGGTAATGTGCTGGATTCTCAAGAGGGCGGGTGGAGAGAGAGGGAGGGAGATGACGGAGGGGGTGGAGAGAAACAAGGAAGGGAATGCTATAAATAGCAAAAAAAAAAAAAAGAAGTTAAACTAATGCCAGTTTGATCGTGGATCGAATATGAGTCTGCCTGGGAGAAAAGTGGTTGCAAGGGTGGGAGGGGTAAAAAGTGGGTGGACAGCCTTTGCAACATTCCTACCCCTTTCACCCTTCCCAAAAACCTCTGCGTGGATTTCGCTGGTAGTTTTGTCTGAAAGCTGGCATAGATATTTGGCGTGTTTGTGCCCATGTTTTCGTTTCTGTGATATGTTATTATTTTATATTAGATATTCCCTGAATATTTCCCTGCCTGTTTGCCCCTATTTTCCTCTCTGTCTGCCCCTATTTCCCTCCCCGTCTGGCCCTATTTCCCTCTCTGTCTGCCCCTATTTCCCTCTCTGTCTGCCCCTATTTCCCTCTCTGTCTGCCCCTATTTCCCTCTCTGTCTCGGCCGTGGCTTTATCTCCTGAAAAAAAAATTATGAAGTGCTCATCCAGTAAGAATAACATATTTTCTGTACCACGTTGGGAGGAAAACAGACAGTAGTCGTTTCGGGGCGTTGGCCCTTCGTCAGGACAAGAAAGACACAAAATGAAACACAAAACACAAAAGGGAATTACGTAGACACTTATCTGGTGTGAGCAGACAGGAGGCGACAGCACTGAGAACAAGCCACAGCGCTGTCTCCCGCTCTCTACTCACAGTTTACTGTTTTCACTCCAAGAGAAGTCATTTGTTCTAAGGGTTCATCCCATCAGTTTTATCGTCATCATCATCATCGCTAATAACACAGGAAACTCACCCAAGTAGTAAGACAAGGATAGAGTCGACGTTTCAGTGCTCTACCCCTTCAACAGGACAGAACACACAACACAGATAGGTAAGGAAATTAGAAAAAAAAACCGTACAGCTGTCAGTGTAGGAAACACCCCGTGGAAAGCACAGGAAGTGGAAGATGGGATGCTTAGAAAGAATGGGGGACCAAGAGGAAACCGGAAGGGGAGAGAAAGGGAGTGCCCCGAAATGTCGACTTTATCCTGATTTTATAGCTTATCATCACTTTTTGTACTTTTTTGGCGGGAGGGGGGAACCACCACCACCAGAAGAAAAAGAAACATTGTAATCGTCGTCAGCGTCACCAATGCTGGAGTTCTACGAGTCCTGTGCTGTGCGAAGAGTCAACAGAAAGATCAGAAAGATCTCTCCTCCCGTCAACGAAGATGGGTCAACAGGGGTGTGGGGAGATGAATGGTTGGGAGGGGGGTCAGAAGTCAGAAGTTTCCTGCCCTTCAACCCGCTGAAAACAGTTGTATTTTGCTGGTGACATCCCAGTCACTGTCTATGCAGCGGCCAGATGAACGAACACAAGCAGAACCCCTCGGAGTCCGAAAGAACGCGAACAGGAAGGGGCAAAGAACTCTTCGCCTTGGGCCCTACTGTACCCACCCTTTTCTAGTCTAAATGGTCTGCAATATTTAAAATTGGTGACGTCAAAGCCTTACACGTTACAGATCTCTGACGTCATGAACCTCTGACGACCAGCCATTTCCTTCGCATTTTGAAAAGGTAGTCGAACGGGAAAATAGAACTTGTAGCGACGGAAACATTTCTCAAGGACGTTAAGAGGAAAGAAGAAGGATCTATAGTTTCTTTTCTCCTTACGAAGACTCGTATCGGAAAACAAGAACGCACTTACACTTACAATGGGTTGTTACACAACAGACCAACATACGCAAGGACGCAGGTGGCAAGATGTCAGCCCACGCATGCACGTGAGCGATGGAAACTAACGATGCACGCGCTGTATGCTGGCGCTCCCAGCCTCCACCCGCCTTCAAGAGGGCATTGTTCAAGGTCACAATCATGTTTGTTTCAAGCAGACAAAAACTCCTCTGTTAAGCTCAGGTATGCTGGCATAAATCTGGCTTTTTGCCTGTTCGTTTTCGTGTTATTTTGACGTAAGCAAGCTCTCAGATCGCTGAACTTTTGCGAATCGGTATAAGGATGGGCTGATGATAAACAAGATTAAAACCCTCGTGACAAAAGTAAACAACCGGAGAGACAGGTCTTTTCTTCAGACATTTTGACTAATGATCACATAATTTTTTCCACTTGGTCGTACGATGTAAGACCGGTATTAGATTCTAGCTGTACTGTGACAGTTTTGCAGAACTAGACATATACTAATCAGAAGAAAGCACGGGATACATGCAAAAGCGAAGCGAAAGAAAAACGTGAAGGACTAAACAGAAAGGAATAAAGCATAAATCAACAGAGTAGGCAAAGGCTTTAGGAGTTAGGGGCCAGACGTAAAACTGACGGAGTTCGAAAAGAATATGAGATAATCTACCCCTAAACATTGCTTTCGTTATAGTTTGACTTATTTGAACTTAGACATAGATCGGTAAATCAATCTCCATTCAGCTGGCGTCCCTCAACCGGCACTTTCTTTTAGTTTCCAACAGGAGGCACGAACTGTACTGGCGCGCAGTTCAACTGACTCTTAGAGCGCACGCGCAATTAAAAAAAAACTGGAAGGAAGAAGGAGAGTTTGAGCCATACGCTGCATGGATGGACATCCAGTTAGAGATTTCTTAGTTAGAAATCGGGCTTCAAGGATGTGAAGATGACTCAACATGGTCGCGCAATAACATGCACGAATATACTAAAGTGCGTGTTCATGACCTGAGCATGTGGCTGATGTAGGTTTTGGTTTGGTTTGTTGCTTAACGTCCAGCCGCAAACTATGTGCATATCAGGACGGTGTTGCTTAGACAAAGTTTACGTGCTGCCACACGTGGGACTGATGGCGCAACACGGGCCTCAGTCCCACCCAGTCACATTATACTGACACCGGGCCAACCAGTCCTAGTACTGTTCCCTGTAGTGCCAGGCGTCTGGCAGGGCAGCTACTAGATTGCCAATTTTTAAGTCTTAGGTATGACTCGGCCGGGATGCGAACCCCCGACCTCCCGCCTCGGAAGCGGACGCCTGAACCACTAGACCACTGAGGCGGTCGTGGCTGATGTAGGAGTTGGAGATGACAGAGAGCATTTGCCTGTTAGGTTTTACTGCGACTAATTGTCTTTCTCTAGTTTATTCGTTCATTCGCTTCTTTGTTCAATCATTCAGTTAGCAGTTAGTCGCCCGCCCTGACACAACATTTACAAACGAATGCACGCACAATCGCCCCTTTACCCTCCCACCCCTCTCTCTCTCTCTCTCTCACACACACACATACAACCCCAGAAGCCTTCAAAAACAAACATAAAAATGCACCTAAAAACCCCAGCAGGCAGGCACCCACGCTCTCACACACACGTGCACACCCGAAGCACGCACAGACACATAAATACACTTACAAACGCGGCACGAAAGAGAAAATGGCCGAAGGTACGAACACACCGTCTGTCCATCAATCAGTCTGGTACTCGTGTACACCTCTGCGCGTGGGGAGTTTTTTTTTAAATCTTGACTCATGAGGATTGACGGGATAGATTCGACTACATCGTGGCGACGTCCGTCTCCTTCTCTCAAGCTATTTTTTTTAATTGCGTGGCGTTGCCATGTAAACTGCGTGTATTTAAATCCCTGTTTGATCAGATGTATTTTAAGTGCACGTGCTGGTCGAGAGGCCAGTTGCCCCCTCTCCCCTCCCGATCATCAACTTATTTGTGGCAAGTGCGGGAAGTTCAGCTGTCTCGTCGTACGTTCTGTCTCCGAACGCCTCTTCCCTGTGTTTTCTGTCGAGTCTCTCTCTCCCGCCCCTCCTCCCCTACCCACCCTCGTCTTCGGATGTGCGCGCGCAAAGGGAAACTCGTTAAGTACAGAGCAGTGGGTGTACTGAGAAGAACCCGGACATGACCTCCCGTGGACAGATTCCTGTGTGTACGAATGGGCAAGTCCAAACAAGGCCCTCTGCTATTTGCCATAGCCCGATGTGCAAAACTACACACACCAACTACCGGATGCGTGATGACGGGAAGCAATGCACGAGACACAGATGATGAAGCTTACAGACGCAAGACTGAAGCCAGCGTCTTGTTTTACCTCTGATAAAGGCCTTGACACACCATCAGTTCCACTTGAACGTATGATGCCGAATGCTGACTGCTGTTTGTTCGGTCAAACGTTACCGCTCGTTGGCTTGAGGGTGGCTTTCACATGTTTGGACATCGACTAGGGGGTTGTGAAACAGGTTGTGTCCCAGGTTGCAAGCCGCTTTGCCTGTGACCCTCGCTGCGCACAATGGTTACTAGCCCACGGTACGTGGGGCATTTAAATTATAACTTTGACGGCATGTAAGAACTACAGCATTGACAAATTGCAGTACATTGGTAACAAAACCCTGCGCGGCTCCATTGCAACCCATGTCGAGGTTTATTGATACACATTTCATGCGTCACGTGAAGGTGCATGCATATATGAGAGTGTGTGGTGGGCGTGCATGCATGCAACCATGACACGGAGAGAGATTATTTATATTCTCTCGTTTATTATCGCACGCGCATGGTACACTCGCCCCTCTTCCAAATCCCCCCACGCCTCAACTCTCACTCCCACACATGCTCACACATAAACACATAAACCATGCACCCACGCAAACGCCCACTCGTACATAAGTTCGCGCGTACGCACGCACACACACACACATTAAAAATATTAATATTCTGTCTCTCTCGTTCGCTATTTGTTTTCTTTCACACAACCGGCACGCACACGCACACACGTCAGCGCGCGAGCACTCTCATACACACACACACACACACATGCTGAAATAAAAAGTTCCCTCTCACTTAAAAACACAAGCACGCACGGACGCCTGCTGGCGTGTGGCCATTCGCAGAAGGAGAGGGGGAAGAAGATGAGGAAAACCTGTTTGAAAAATAAAAATAAAACTCCAAATATTACGCAAATCTTTGTGCTTTCCTTTGGTATCGCCACTGAAATTTCTCCAGCGTGTAGTTCCTTCACATTGTTTCATAAGGTGGTAAGAGTTGTACTAACCGTAAGGCGGAACACACCATCCTCAACCCAAATTTGACAACAGTATCGAAAGTCTGAGTTCCTCATTTGACGCTTTGAAAACCGTCAAATACTCAACGATCTGCGGGAACTGCACAGATGGCTACATCCATAATTATATTATCTTTCCATTTTTAATATTTAAAGCATGCATTAGGTATAAAATCTTACACTTGTCAAGCATTCTCTTCAAAACCTTTTCCAGTGTTCTCCAATAGAGTTTTTTGTGGCGACGTGACATATTCTTTAAGAAGCCCGCGAAAAGCTGACACAGAAAGTGCAATCGAATGCGAAGACCCGAAAGCTAGAATCAGGGATGGCTCTAGAGTGGACTGGATCGGCGTACAGGGTTCGCTGCAGGCTGTCAAGAGATCGTTCACTCTAATTCTGTCATTAACATCTCCTGGCTCCTAACGTAGACATGAAAGCGTGCATTTGTTCGATTGGACACGTAGCATCGAAGTTGCATCACCTTTTAAAAAAACCAACCCACCACATGACCTATGCTTAGCCTAAGACCTAGGATACAGTTTTCAACAATACATACCCTGGCTAGACGCACGTGAGACTGATTGACTGTGGTATACAGGTCATCAGAGCTCTCAATGGCATAGTTCTACACAAGGTCATTCAGATTTCTTATAGCTGGCACGACGCCACATGCCACCTGATGAAAACTCAGCTAACAAACTGATGAAAACTTGTTGTCGAGCGGCTGAAACGCCGCTATCTGACATCCTCCTAAACACCAGGGGTGGCTTGCATGAGCGTTTGTAGCTGCTCTTCCGGTCATAAGAACGCTTGTAAGGCCCGTTCACCCTGTGTATTTTGCGTGCACCTGTATGTATGAACAGGCGATAAGAACACTCATGAAAGCCAGCCCAGGGTCGGCTTGCGCAATCGTTCCCATCTGCACCTAGGTCATAACAGTTCCCCACTTCTCGGCCCTTTGTGTGAATTCACCGCCAGCTGGAAGCACTGTCCCTCTAACATTACCTACCTACCTGGGCAGCAGATCTATACGAACACCGCGCAAGTCAGGTTACGGAACTTTTTCATATCTTTCACCAAAATTACTCGCAGGGCACTGGATGCGTTCCTGCAGTAACAGAAACGAAAGCTCGTGCAAATCACCACTCCCCTGCCCTCCTGTGCACGTGAAAAGGCGTGGCCAGACAGCCCGCAGCGCGTCATCAAGTGCACAAAGGTGTCGCTGGTTAGGTAAGCACCGGCTGCTAACTCCGTTGTTTGGATTTCTTGATGATCGCCAGGGAAGTGTTTCCCACTTGACGCGCGCTCTCTTTCTCTCTGGCCTTTTCTTTCTCCCTTTTATGCATACACAGCTATATATCTCGCTCCCTCTTTTCTCACCGTCCCATTTCTTTCTTTCTTCTCTCTCTCTCTGAAGAGGAGAAAGACAAGTACAAAAAGTGGGTGGTGACTGGTGGGTGGTTGCATAAACAGAATATGATGAACAAAGAGGTGGATAATCTACTAGATGGCAGGACAAAAGCGCTTTCAGACTTCAGTTCTAAGGGAAGCCGGTCTACACAGCCAAACATCCCCCTAAAACCAGGCAAGACCCTACTGAGGCTGAAGGTAAAGGTCAAGGTCAAATGCCTCAACAGGCTCTTTGTCTATGTGCTTAGTATGATGACCTTTAACCGAAAAGCACAGTCTGAAACACAGCAAACTAAAGTTACAAACAGAATAAACATGGAAACTAGAGGGGACTGGTTGTAATGATTTCGAATGCGAAGTTCTTCTCACATCTCGCGAGGAGCAGCGCAACATCTGCACAGAAATCTGATTCAATTCTGACAAAATTAAATCCCATTTCCGTTTCAGGCGACTGGACAAAACCCAACTTCTTCCTCTGACTTGGTCAAATCGTGCAAAGCTGGCCTTATCTGAGTCACCTGCACTCTCAGCAGTCACCTAGATTAAAATTGCGAGGTTTGTCATACCTGCCTGTGTTTCCTCCACCTGTCTACGCTTCCACCCACTCTCCAACTTATTTTCTCGCCCGGTGATTCACAGCAGTTAAGTTTAATATTAGCCATGGATGTGTAGGTGCCGGGCGCCGACATGCGAGTCCACCCGTTTGCGATCTCCCAGGATCTCAGGGAGATAATAGCCCACGCCAACGACAGACAAACTCGAGTGTCAGCTTACGGTTGATGAGGGCGGTAGGGCACCTCCGCTACCACTTCGGTCTTGCTTGTAAATGATCGCACATCCGACTGCCTAGCTACAGGTGTGCTGTAGGCGCCTCTTTTGCCTCCATCTGCCACCTTTCGTGTTTCCTTTCCAAGCCTTTTCTTATTATTATTATTTTATTATTATTATTCGCGCAACCTCCTAAAACGACCCTATTCACGTTCGACTTTGAGAAACGTTTACAGTTGATTTAGGGTTCATGCAGCAAATCGTATGAAAACACTCGTAAACAACTAATCCAGACCGTGAACATTTAAAGACAGTAACATTTTGATGACGATTTTATCTCCAAAAAAATTCCTTTTCCCGACATTTTAGTGACCGTATGTGCGTGTTAAGAATATTTGGCCCAATTAATAATGAATTATTTTATCTTCTCATTTATTTTAACCGCTTATATACGGTTTAGTCGAGTTGCGCTTTATGTTCACCTGCGTGGGTCGAGCGAGTTACGAAACTAAACGTAAAGTGCCAGCAAAACGCAGAATTCTGTTATCCACCAAAACAGTGATTAACATCATCTGGTCAATACTGTCGAGAAATAGAGAGAAAGATAAAAAAGCTGCATTGCCAACATAGTTACATTTTCTAAACCGACAACAAAACTAATATCAACTGTTTGTGCTTGATAATTTCAGTGTGTGATTTTGTTAATGATAGGGTTGGTGTTTTGCACCGCCATGTTTTTTTCTTTGCCAATAACTCCAAGCTACTCGATCGCTAAGCTGTTCCTTCCAGATTATCCGGTCCGCACGTGCGTCCGTTTCGTGTTACGTTCAGACAGGTACGCGAATGACGCGGCGTAAGCGTTGAGCTTGTGTTGAGAAGTCAAACGCGACCCGAGTCTATTCCGTACTTGCTCGACAAGTTCGCTGCAAAATAAAGTCCCAGAAGCTACTGCCGTCTCGATTTCGATTCTGCCAAGCACAGCAAGACTTTCGCCCTTTAATTTCGCTAGATGCGCGACAAGTCTTATTTCTTTCCGTTTTACTTGATGGCTGTCGTATTTTCGTTCCCATTTTAAAGCGTAACTTCCCATCTGTGGTTTTCGTGCAGCCAGTCTTATTTGCGTCTCACATCTCCCGCTAAATCTCTCCTTGTAATGCGGTCTTATCGCGGTCGTGAAAGCTGTTCCTGGGTTGGCTTGCATGGGGGTTCATATCCCCTGTCCATATGTAACTGTCGACATAAATACACGGGGCGAAGGGGCCTTACGACCACTCTTATTCTTAGGACAGGAAGAGGAGCTACAAATGTTCATGCAAAGCCAGCGGGCCCATAAAATGCACAGGGCAAACGGGTTTACGACCGTTCTAAGTGTGAAAAAGCACAAACATCCATGCAACCCAACTCTCGGTTGCTGCAGACATTGAAGTGTTCATTGACGATCGACCCAGTCACTAATCGACTGCAGTTCAGGCTAGCCCACAATTCCCGATGCTTTAAAAAGTGAGAAACTTCCAGCAAGATATGATACGTTTCAAAATAGCTGTTGAGATTTGTCAGTCTAGAAAAACAGGAACCGGTTAATTTTTTAATATTATGTATTTCAGTGGTGCCGGGTGACGGTTACTTTCTGTTTTCCGTTTTCTGTAAACAACAGCGTAATAAAATAATAATAATATACACGTTCTCAGCCAAGCAGGCATCGATCACAGAGTCGTGGGAAACGGTATAAATAGCTTCTGAAAGCTAGCCGTCTGTCAGGTTTTTTTCTCTCTCTCTCTTTCTCTATCGCTCCGTGATATTTTCCAAACAGGTGTCATGCTGTCTTGTGTATGCAGTGAACTTATTTACCCGCTCTTTTAAAACAGGTTAGTCGAGGTCTGAGGTCAAGGACTCTTGAGGTGACAGTTTCGGCCACAAATCGTAAACAGAGAGATTGATGTTATACATTATATTTTTGTGACAGTATGTAAGAACAAGAACCTATACTCATCGTGTAATTCGTCCTTCTGTACCGCGCACATTTCAGTTATCACCTTACGTCCGTGTTGAAAACTGACTGCGACTTTATGACTCACCGCTGAAACATTTCGAGTGATAGGTGTGATTGGACTCCTGCCCTTTAAGTGACCTAGATAGCTACTCGACACAATTTTGGAGATTTGATTTTTTAAAAATCTGTTCGAGCAGTTGGAAGTTAAAATGTGGAATGCATGGAATTGAATTTTAGTGATTTTGCAAATACCGTTAACTTCCCCACTGAATTTCATGTAACAAATATCCTTTTATTATATTTAAGTATTTCAATGTGAAAGGCATTTCCCAGCTGGCTTTAAGTCCACGCCCAGGTCACCCACTCTGTCAGGGCAGTGGTAATTTCTGGTCAGACGTACGCTGTTTTCCCTTTCAAATCAAACAGCTGCCAATATTTTACGTCAGACAGGACGAGACGAGGGAGGTGAAAGAGAAAAGATGAGATGAGAGCAGCGAGGTAAGGAGGACTAGACAAGTGACAAGATAAGGCAGACGAGACACAAGCAAGGCGATGCAGAGAATTGCAAGTGAAATGAGACAAACGATGTAAGACCCGCACAGGAAGTGGCCCGAGAAAAGAAAAGACGAAATAGCCGATAAGGACAAGAAGAATGACAGGAGAGAAAGTATAGACGTGACGTCGACATGACACAGACGCGGATGAAGCTTTGTCAGCGGGCATCAGTACCACAAGTAAGCAGATTGCGCCTGAAAAAGTACCACTCAATCCACATAGACACCCCCACCACTCCCCAATGTAATTGGATGTACGCAGCGTTGTCGCTGCTTTTTGGTTGGTTTCCAACCCCAATCGTGTCTCCTCTCCAGAACTGCACCTAAAACATACAGATCGATTTGGTTTGACGACAGCTGTTGTGATCGACCGGGTTACAGTCATGCAGATCAGCCCAACTGTGGGTCGAATCACCCATAACTAGTTTCAGGTTATTATAATATGTGAACTGCAGCCAACATCGGTCAGACAAAAACTTTGTCTAAACTTTTGATTTCGGCAGACACACACACACAGCGAAGTGAGTTCCTAAAAGTGTTTCTGAGCCAAAGAAATGCCCGCGGAAGACCCTAAATTCGTGTCTGAAGCTGGCAGTGCGCCCATCTACAAACGTCTGAGAACCGCCTCACAATGTGTTGGACTGCCATGCAGCAATCATCTGTACACAACATGTGGTACCCGGTTCCCCTTCTCGCGTCTGCGGCAAGACAGAGGACAACGAGACTATGGATAACGCCATTGTACAGTGCAAAGACCAACGTGCACGTGCTAATGGCAGTCCGAGTTCCGGCGATATCATCAAGTGGTGTACGTAGTGCCACATCAGTCTGTCCCTGTCACGCAAACTGCATGCTCCGCAGCTAGTCGGCAGCTATGTTATTTGGGGATGGGGGTGGGGAAATGGTGATGAGAAAAGAAACGTGCTGGTTGCGTGGAGAGCTCAGTCCTGTCTCATTTAAGTTCGGTTTTGCAGTGTGAGCACCACTCACCGTAGTTAACCCTGTAGTGGGCTGGACGTGAGTCACGCAAATAAAACACGACAGAATATTCCAGCGATCAAGTCTGTCATCAACAGTCTCTTGACATTATTTTGCAACTCCCCCCCTCTCTCTCTCCACCCACACCCTCTCTCTCTGTATCTCTGTACGTGTGTGCATGTCTAAATATCCTTGTGTGTGTGCATCTGCTTGGAAACCAGTGCGTCTGTGCGTCGTGTTCCCTGCCTCCGCCTTCCTCTTTTTCAGTCTCTCCCCACCCCACCCCCTCTTCTACTCGAGTAACCAATAAATGCAAAGAGAGGACAGAAAAATCCGTACGACACAGTAAAACATGCACTGGTAGAAGAAAAGGCGAGATAGGGGTAGTGTGTATAGAGTACAGAGGGGGAAGTGCGAGAAAACTCGTGCCTCGGCTAAACAAGGAAATTCATTCGTAGCGAGTCTCTCACAGGACTTCCTCAAGTTCCCCATGAACAAACTCTTACGACATATACAGTCTTCCGATGTTGTATCTGATTATTTTCGAGGAAAAGAAACCGTAGAATCTAAAAGAAAAAACCCAGCCCGGAGTAATGAGCAAATCCTCGGAAAGATGGCCAACTTGTCAGGTTTGTTTCTTGTCGAGGTCTGGAAACCTCACCTGCAAGTTGATGGCGGTAGTGAAACTGAAAATACTAAAGGTTGCGTGGATCCAAAGATCATTCCTTTAGTCGTACTGGTGGATCGGACAAAGAAATAGTTTTCTGCAGAGACAGTCGGCGCTGAACAGTAGGTGGAGGTCTAGTGTTCTCTAACGCAGGATTGTCACAACCGCGGGCGAGAAGCACTTTTCCTATCGATCAATGGGAAAGGTGAAAGGCCGAAAACGTTTGAAGTCCCTCTAAAGGCCTGCCATAAAAATTCTCGACACTCTTTCACAACAGCTGATGATGTTATAAAAAAAAGTCTGGCGCACACAACAGTAGTGAACATCAAGGTTGACTTGAAAAAATGAACAGCAACAGCGCATCCCAAACCGCAGTTGACCGGACTCGATTTTTTTCCCACTCCTGCTTCCAACTTCCCACAAACTGAGGTGGGTCGAATCGGAGTGTAAACACCTTGGGATAGGTGCTGATGACCAGGATGGTATGTCAGTGTTCTACACATAGAAGCCTTCACACCTAAATCCTAACCCTAACCCCATCCCGAAAACAGCAACAGTAACAACAACACGATGTGTATCAAACCAGGTACCTTTCAACTGCCAAATCCGATGTTTTCACCACCCGGCTACGGACGGTCACAAACTATTTTCTTCGTTGTAAATATAAGGCCCTGAGTTGCGGAGCCTCCCTATTCGCATAAACGCTTTCCCTGATCGGTCCACATGTCCTGCGTCAGATTGTGCCATTTAGGGATACTGTCCGAGGACAGCCGTGTGAAAAAAAGTGTGACTGACCCCACTGCCCGTGCATCTCAATAAATCTCACCCATACCCCAGTTAAGTGCAAAACCTTCGGGATTTACATGCAGATGATTCTACTGGAAGGGCGAGAGATGGCGAAATCTGCCTGCAAGCCTTCGATCTTTCAAAGCCCGACTCACTGTCAGGACCTGGATTTATGAGGGCTTCGTACAGTCAGGTCGGCTGCCTCTGGGAATCACTGCAGAGGACACCCCACGGCAGCATGGCATTCAGGAGCAGCGCGAACATCACGAGCTGCGATTTGGTATTCCCTGCAAGTCCTAGAAACTGCAGTCCACTGACCGCCAAGAAACGGGCTCCAGTTTGCCATAAGCTGTGGACATTGCAATGGACCGTGCATCCCATGGGGGGGGGGGGGGGTTAAGGGGGAAGTTATATGCAACAAGTCGCGCCGTTGAGAGAAATTAATTTATCCTAATAAAGACGTTAATTTTTATCCGCAAAGATTTTTCGGACAGTAGCGAAATCAGGTACAGCTAAGAACAAAATCAAGGTCTTATCACCTCTGTAATTCCCCCCCCCCC
>SMGT01008618.1:57214-70168 GCA_004794575.1 Lanistes nyassanus
GTTCTCCCTTCCTGCTTTGATCAAAACCTAAAAATGTTCATTTACCAGAGAAGGACGTGCTATGTATCATCAGTACAGCTACACAAGTCCTGGAAAGGCAAATTACTTCCATAGTCTACGAGGTAATTATGAGGCTGTTGACACCAACTAGCGTTAACGAAGGGAGCTCTGAGTTCAGCCTGCTGAGCAGTGGCATTTCGCCGTGTCAAAGATCAAGCAATAATATGAACGTGCAGCGCCTGATTCTTGCAGCGGCCATCGTGGAGAAGCCCAGACAAGTCCTCGATCAGCAGCGACAGCTAAAACGCCGGCCTTACCAAAAACCATTTTGACCGATGCTCTAAGATAGATATTATTGAGTTTATATTCGCAGAACGGAGGAAGGTCAGACAGAGATCTGTGTTCATAGACTACAAATTTATTGGCGTATTACAGCTTTCAGAATCTTCATATTTTACTTAACCAGGCTGCACTCTCTAGCCTGTGTTTTTGGCTTTTTCTGGGACTGTACTGGGAGCGGCCGGGGAGGAACAGAAATATACACGTAAATGCTAAACGTCGTGTCAATTCTAAGCCTTACGCAAGCATTACGTGACATCACGAAACAGCTTAATGTGATGGTACAGACAACGATGAATTATTTAAACATGCTGCCGCGTTCCGGTAATGAAAGCCACAAACTAGATATACCAGTCGACGAAAACTGTTTACTGCTCATACGTTCACCTGCCAGTCTCTTGAATTATTTCCATAACTGGCAGTACGTCGTACTGGTCATAATAATTATGCTTGTCCCATGGAGAGAGAGAGAGGGGTAGGGAGAGCTGAGCTCAAAAGGCTCATTATCACGCAGGAGACGAGTCAGGAACAGAACATAAGGGCGCTTGAAGTTACTCTTACACAAATCTTTTAACTAGAATGTGTTTTAAGCAAAGAGAAACACGGAAACATAGAGAATACTTAGAGTTTCTTGGCGTCGACGCACGTTTTGGAGTAGTTCTTGCTATTCGGCGTTCTCTCCCTTTACTTCAATTTCTTTTTCGTCAGCTTTTTGCTACCCTTCCTTCTCTCAGTTTCTTTCCCTCTCCTATTGTTTTTGATTACCTTTCTTATTCAGTCCCTGTCTCTCTGTCCCTGTCTCTCTGTCGTCGTCTCTCTGTCTGTCAGCAACTAGCGGCGTCCTCGCCTCTCAGCCTCTATGTCTTGCCCGCATCTCTATGTCTTCTGCTCTTCCGTTTAAAGAAACTTCAGTTACGACTCCCCGTCTAATAAATAGTTGACAGCTCTTCGGAGGGGAAAAAAACTGGAGGTGTAAGAGCAACAGCGTTCTCCGTCTTTCCTGTTTCGCCCAAGAGAGTTTTTTCGCTAGCAAATTCCGCTTCTTCTTCAATATTCTTTCTTTCTTTTTTCTCTCTCTCTCTTTCTCCCCCTCCCTCTAAGCCTGTCTGCCCGGGCATACATATGTGCGTGCGTGTGGCCGGTGTTGATGAAACTTTCACATTTGTATGTAACATACTGTGGTCTCCTAGATAATCACTGCTATGTAAAGTATTGCATCCCGGCCATCAGCCCCTGCGCCACATTCAGGCTAAGCCAAGGCAAGAAGATATATTCTGAAAACAAAAAAGAAGGTCGTTGAACAAAATCTTTTCCTTTCCAGAGGCCTTTGCGGACCATCATCTCTCTCTTTCTCTAGGTTAAGTAACTCGCTTGGTGTGTTATCTGTTTGTGTTGTCCTGAAGAAGGGGCAATGCCTCGAAACGTTGATGCTGGGCTTGTCTATTTTCGCTTGGTGAAGTTTCATTTGTTGTCACGAAAAACTACTACAAATGGGATTTAGGTATTTAGGTATTTAGTTGCATGAGTGTTGGTTAGGAAAGAAGCCAGCAAAAACAACTCTTGTAAGGCCGGACGCACATTCCTTTAAAATAGCTTCCTCCTCATCCACATTCTCTGGGTGGGGGAAGGGAATGACACGGGAAGCAGGAAAAACAGATTTTCTTTAAAACTGACCAGTGTTGCATTCTCACTGATCATGGGGGAAACTCTGAAGAGAAACACGTGATTGCCGTTAGGAACAAAACAGTGTGACAACAGAGAAACTGTGCCAAGCTAACGCCGATAAAAAAAAAGAGCCAACTTTCCGGAGCATTGCCCCTTTATCAGGTCAACACAAAGTATAAGACTAGATACTTAACTGAATATAAGTCACACGTGGACAACACACGGAAAGCACAGGAAGAAGGGATGCTGGGAAAACCCCACAGCTGTTTCTCTGGCCGACAGAGGTTGCTTGCATAGCACGTTGTCGGTTGAATACGATGACGCACCTGATACACTGCTACACTGATACGCTGCTCAAGAGTTGCTCGGGATGAGACACTACATCTAGAACCATCGGGGATAATAATATGGCGGGGCTGCAACGGGGCAGAGACAGGAGTAATTATTAATGTTCCTGCTTTATGTTGGCATCAGCCCTCGCTACGCCACTCGATGGCATATCTTAACTGTCACAAATGGCGTTGATGGTGGAGATAGCTAGTATCTGCGTGTATGTAGTTCATGCATGTGTATATTTTGTGCGCATGATTTATGAATGGGCCTATGTATGCTTGTTTGTTGCCTGTATGAGTCGTGTACGTGAGTGTTGTATGTGTTAGGGCGAGTGTACCTGTGTATAGATGTGTGTATGTGTGTGTGTGAGAGAGAGAGAGAGATTACATCAATGTCAAACAGTGGTACAGTGCACGAACAATAAACACTACTTCTTTTATTTCCAAGTCGTCTATACAAAGGTATGCACACTCGTATAGACGTACACTTCTGTCCGTGCCTGCGTACGTTCACACACATGCACTCACGCCAAATCACGTATCCGGACTCAAGGAGGCAGATGGTGAGAAGGAGGGAGGAATTCCACTTCAAGAGTTGGACACCACGTGGTGCAGGACTAAACAGTAAGACGATGAATGTTCTCGTCTTCACAGGGCACATGAGCTCTGGGTGTCGGAATGGACGATTTGCCAAGTCAAATTGCCTCAGTAACGAGCTGGTTGCAATATCTCTCTCTCTCTCTCTCTCTCTCTCTCTCTCTCTCTCTCTGTGTCGGTGGGGGTGGGGAGGATGCAAAATCAAAAACAAAGTCCAGAACTTGTGTTTTCGTGGGCACGCGCTTTTGACGGATGTTCCTTTCTGGAGCCTTCCAAGTTCCGTCAACGTGTTTTATTTTAGCTTTAACCGTCTAGAAGGTTACTCTTTCTAATCTTTCTAAAGTGAAACAAAAATAAATGGTAAGAAAATGGAAAGCGTTTGAAATAAGACGGAAAGAAAGAATTACAAACGACAGCGAAAACTTTCGTAAAAACTGCCAAATCAAAAGACAAACAGTAATACAGCAAGCTGCAATATGCGATGTACTGTATCAAGCAACAGCAATTCAAAGGTGAGCCCCTACAGCCAGTGAAGCAATTAAACTATCAGGCCACCCTACGCCATACTGAAATTAGTCAACAAACAATAAAAGTCCGACAGTTCGAATTCCTGCTGCAGTTAGTTTTAGATTGCTAGAAACATTTTCCAAAAAGAACTGCATAACCTTTTAGTGAACCCCAGAAACCAGATTTACGGAAGGTAAGGTGTTTCATGGGTTATCACATGGCAGAAACACATTTTTGTACAAAGCTCATGAAGGTTTGCCGCCGCATGACATTTTCGCAGTCCCTCTGCTTCCTGTAATCTGCTTGGTAAGTAAATACATCGCTGTTCCTTGTCACGCGGAAAGCCGTGTTGCAGGCAAAAGCATCTAAAAAGTTTCGCCTACACGCAATACATGGCGTAGGCGAGGCAAGCAGGGTAGGGTATATTCTTAATCCCAAAAGGACATCTAGAATGTCAAACGACACAACAAACTAGCCCTACACAACAGGCCGGAGAGACTTCAGCATTTGTTAAAACTTATATGGTGTTAGTGACGCCAGTCGTAAAACCAAAACAGTTCGTTGAAAATTGTCGCGGTTTTGTTAGACGGAAGTTGATCATTACTCCAACGAAAAGTTTCATCTTTCTCCGCAGTGTTCATTCACGTGCACCCTGTCTGGCCTAGATTATGACGTCACATTTCGGCACATGAGAAACAGATTAAGGGGATCGAGGAAAGGAATGTGGGAGGGAAGGGTCGTGGGTTGGGTTGCATGAGCTTTTAGTATTGGCATTTCCGGTCATAAGAGCGGTCGTAAATCCCGTTTGTTTTCTGTACTTTACGCGCAGTGTTACGAGTGAAGAGGAGATATAAACACCCACTCCATGCAGCCCAACCCTGGAGGATATGTAAAATCACACTAAGGCCATAGAATGTGCATGACTTGCACACGTGAGCAAGAAATTCAGCTAAGAGGTTAAAAATGGTGGTTTGTTTTTGTTTTCAGAACTATAGCAGAGCTTTTTTACTAGACGCAGGTTCATCTAGTAGCACATAAACACAGAACGGTAAAATCTATTTCCACAGCTGACAGATTCTTCCTGGAATTCCCTCCAGGGTCATAACAACCTCTTTCTCCCCCCCCCCCCACCACATCGCAATCTTTCCACGCCACCACATGCATCATCTTCATTTGGAAGCATCGCCGCGCGCAAGGTGCATTAGCATCCCTCCATCCATCTTCAGAACTTCCCCCACCCGCCTCCCCTCTGTCCAAACCTTCTCCCACCTCGGTATTTATACGGTGTATGGGATGAATGCTCCCGTGAAATCTCTGCCACCCGCGAACCCCACTCTGAAAAATTCGCTTCCGCCACAAAGCCTTAACGCTGTGCAGGCGACGGTGGCTCCAAAAAACAACAAAAAAAGACAATGAGGGGAAGTCGAGATGTTACTCGGCAAATGCGGGGACCGTAGCACAAAAAAGGCTTGTTCTCTAGTTTCTCTGAGGGCAGCGTATGGTAAGCTGTCGATGAACAGTCTTTGGGTGCTCAAGAAAAGTGAAAACTGAATGGCATGCTTATTTCTGCGTGCACCAGCGTGTGTGCAAGTTAGAGACAGACCGACAGACAGACACTCCAGTCGTTGCAGTAGACAGCAGCGACGTAATTAATGCAATGGAATGGATGTGAATTTTGAGAAAAGCAAACTGACAGTCAACAGCACTAGCTAGTGACTGTGACGTGGCGGGCCGTACCTTAACTTATTGGACTCGACTTCTCAGAATTACTGGACAAACTTTTATGGTGATCTCGTAAAATGTAGATTTAAATGAGCAATCGTCACCAAAACCTTTACTGCAACAGGTCAGTGGTTTCTACACCAGAGGGTGACGTCGCTATGAAATAATGAAAATAACTAGAGAAATCTACCGAGGGAGAAGATTCTCATACTCTGACACGTTTGCTCAGTCTCACACAGGCAAAACACTTCTAGCTCAAGAGCCCCCACCCTCGTAAAAGACAAAACTGCAGCGAACCGTTATTCAACATATATTTCAAACACTAACTGGCTCGACAACATCAAATATATCTACAGATTATTTACAAAGAATCACCGTGCTCGTGTCTAGGCTAAGAGGCTGCCTGATTACGTCATACCACGCGGTATCAGACAAAGAAGATAATCAAACTCCAGAGGGGAAATCAAACTGCAAAACGGCCTATGATCCCGCTCAATACACAAATACAGTAAGTGACCAACAACAGAGCTCCTACTCTCGTCACTGCTGAAACAACTACTTCTGCAATACACAGTTCTAAAGCTATTCAACTCTACACACCAATACAGTAATGACCGACAACAGAGCTCCTACTCTCGTCAATACTGAAACAACTATTTCTGCGATACACAATTCCAAAGCTACTCCACGACCAACAAGAAAGCTATGACTCTGCCACGATCAGCACTACACTCTTAGCTCCTCTTGGCGTTATTGGCCGGCCACTAGCTTATGACGTCTCCTGTCTCCGGCAGGATAAAACCACCTATCTTAATCAACCGGAGTCCCAGACTCTAAGATAAGTTTATGGCAAGAGTAATCCTTTACTTAAAAGGCATATCCAGTAGTCAACTTACACGTCATTACGTCGGCGTGTCAGCGAAATACACCCTGTGTATCTGGCAAAAACTGGAGTTCTCTTCGACGTGTCCTGGCTAAGATGGCGAGGGGTCGAGGTCCGTGGATCTACACGTGTCCGCTTCACTAGGTCTCCCTACATTAACTCTCTCTCCATGTCCTGTCCGAGTGTCTATCTGTGTGTATCCGTGTATCTCTAATCGCGTTTTTCCCTCCTTAAGTAGTAGGCGTTCTGACGCATTAACCTCGATTAAACGGGTTCTGGCCAGCCTAGGTTGGGGCGGAGCTATCAGCCTGTCATGGCTAATGACATAGCGTACACCTTCAAAAGTGTCGGGAAGGGGATGAGCTAGCAGGCTAAACTACGAGTGACAGGTGATAACCTAGGAGTGACATGTGACAGTGACACATGCGGAAACATCACTGTGAACGATGACAAGCTGAAAGAAGTGGAAACTTTGTCTCCACCATCACCAGAGACGGAAGATCGAGTACAGAAATCAAGATTAAACCTTGCCGCAACAGCACCATCACGTCTCAGTAAGTTATGGAGGAACAGCAACGTCAGGAAGCTGACAGGGTTCGGCCACACAACACGTCATAATACACTTGGTAAGACATCTTGCTAGACACGCTGGAAGGCGGAAGGAGGAAATGTTGGCTTGACACCATCAAAGAATGGACAGCACTTGACACTCCAGTTCTACTACGGAAAACAGAAGACAGTCAAGGATGGCAGAGATTGTCGAAAACTGCATCCCGCACGTCCCCCCCCCATCCCCATGGGACTGAGAGGAGATGAATTGTTGTAATATAGCCCAAATTTAATTGATGTAATATGTCGTAAAAACTGGTCAAGTTTTCTGTTCAGACAAAGATACTGGCTGGGGTCTCGTCAAGAAGTTTCGTGATAACAATCTCTCCAAAGAATTCGAATGAAATCTTTGTTCCTGGTGGTTGGATTACGAATACTTGTGTTGTTTTGTTTGTTTGTTAGTTTTAATACGATAATCAAATTGAGACCAACATTAAAACACTATCACGTGACGAGAATAAAATAAACAATAAAAAAGTCGTCAATAGGTTCTTTGTGACACCTTGACCAAGATCTTGCAGTATGAATTTTGATTCCAGTGCACCAGCATGAAAAATCGGCCAAATAGAACTTAGAAAAGAGTTGCATAGAAGCGGGTAAGGTAAAACAAACATTCCAGCACCAATCTTAGAGCGACTCACTAATGTCATACTCTATTGTTCCGTAAATATCTCCTGTGCAGACACACCCTTTGACCTTTACCGTGTGTTAAGGTTCCACGCCGTAAAGGCCTAGCGAGAGCTATACATGCTCCGAAACATTTACCTCCGCGCCAAATCCGCTCTTATCAGTCTGGGTCAAGAGCGACAGTTAGTCTTCTCCCCTGCGCAAGCAGTTTGCACGTGCAGATCTGGTATCGACGGGGTTAATAGAGCCATACCCACTCCCCACGCCCACTTAGAGAGGAAAGTCCAAGCTTAACAACGCTAGTCAAAGTGGCATCTACACAGTTCTCAAGAATAACGGCCACATTTCACGGATTGGTTGCTATGGCGCCGTGCATGCGTGCAAAAAGACCAAACATCGCGTAAAAAGGCCTTTACCCCGAATTATCGTAGTGCTCACGTTCATTGATGAGTGCACCGTCTAGAATTTTCTAGTTCAGGTGTACACGTCACAGAGTGACGTAGGAGCAAATGTGTACACGTCTCAGAGTGACGTAGGAGCAAATGTGTACACGTCACAGAGTCACGTAGGAGTAAATGTGTACGTAAAACCCCAAAACAGAGAAAACGTTTTACTTTCGGAGAAGGCGTGGGTGGGTGGGGGTCAATCAATTTATAAAAAGCCACCCCACCCCCTTTAATCCAGACAGCACGCCATGCATCAGTGTCGTCTTTTTGGGACGTTCTCGGCGAAAACAGCTGACCATGTTCTTGCATTACACGAAAGTACGGTGATTGTGATTGGACGGATGGATGGAAGGAGGGAGGGAGAGAGGGGACCTGGTTAGCTTAGTGGGTAGACCTGCGGACTAGCATATGGAAGGTTACTGGTTCGAATCCTGGTGTAGCCAGGGATTATTTCCTGGAGTTAAACATTGTGCAAACTCCATTCGGCCATCTCCCCGCACATTAAACTGCCTGTCCGCACTGACCAACTTACTGCTGCTATCAGTCTGTGGTTCCTTCAGTGCATAGCTTAGTAATAGGACCCCATCCCGCCATTGTATGAAGTACCCGCAAGGTGGAAGCACTGTCCCGTTAAATAACCAACCAACCAATGGATGGATGGGTGGGTTTTTCAAAAAAATTGACTAAAACAGCTGTGAACCTATAACAGACTCTGGGACTTGGGGTTCCGTCTGATTCGAGATGCCGGAGATTATGGTGATCAGTTACAGTGACAGTCACGGGGTGTGTAGGGACTCCTACCAAACCATTTCCAGTTTTATGGGAGGAAATGTTATCACGCTCTGTGGGTCGTCACCCTTAGCATTATCGTCATCCTCAGAGCTGTCAGCACCCAGCGTTGCCGTCTTCATCTCTCTCATCTTCATCAGCAACACTACCGCATTTAGCCGGTTTAGCTTACCGGGAGGTGCTACAACGATTGATACACTGGAAGGAAATGCTTATCTACGGTTACAAATGTTTGGAGGGGCATGACATCCCTCAAAGCGCCTCAACTTCATGAAAGCGGCTAAATTAAAGGGTGATAACTGCTTAGGTACATGGGGTTGATAATCGTCTTAGTGTATCTTCAGAACTGTTACTTCTTCAACCTGTCTGGCCCGTTGTGTTCGAAAGAAAGACGACTACACATGTGCAAGTTCTCACATTCTCGGAGCTCACGGATGGATTCGGGGCTTTTCCCCCTTGTTCGTCAAAGATTCCAGTGCTCTCTCGAGGTTTGCAGAAATCAGAGGGCCACTACTCAGCAAATGCTTGTTCCATGTTCACGAAAAGGGCACTCGGGACTGACAAGCCAAAAACACAGATATGGTTGCAAAAAGCTGACAACTCCATCCCCCCAAAGGCCCCACCAAAAAAAAGCTGAGTATTAAACAGAGATGTATCTGTCTAGAAAATCACCACCATTTGCAGATTTCGTCTTACCGTCCTACTGTCTTAGGCTGATGTTACGGTGTTATCAAAATGTTGACTCCATGTGCCTTCAGAACCTTTTGACCCCCGCGGCTAGATGGCATCAGAGTCGTAAACTGTTTCTCTTTTTCAGAACAAGCGAGAGAAAGAGGGTGTCTCCACTTTCCGCCCCTTTATCGGCGCTGGCATTCAGAGTGAAGTCCCCTGCAGGGACGTCAGCAGCTGGAGGTGACGTGCACTAACATTCGCCTCCGCTGCACGTCTATCATCACAGAGGTACATTCTCACAATTCTAGTTCTCTCACAGGTCTCCTGTTCCCTCTTCTAGTTCTATATCACAGCAGCTGCCCAGCGAATAAACCCAAGCGGCAGCAAAGATCGGTGGCATTCCCGCAAGTGAAGAGTTGTGGCCCTTAATGACTGTAGCCCTTAAGACAGGGCAACGATGGTGGGGCGAGGACCCAAGATAAGGTGCCCAATATATTGTTGTTTATCATTAGAAGCTGTTCAGTTATGGCCAGATACGACGATAATGACGGAGATGACGATGTCGATAACGATAACTGCATTCAGTGAAACCTGCTCGACACACAGACTCTGTCTTTGAGAGTACACCTATCCAAGTACTCACTCTTGACCAGAACAACTGTTTAACGACCTGTTGTGACCTGTTCTGACCTTCATCTTTTGAAACACGGACAACGCAAAAAGAAAGGAAAATCAATAAAATTATCTGATATTTTTCATGATTCTTCTGGCGCGATTTGACGATATTCCCTCGACGTCATGCTGCAGAGCCGTCAGTTTCACGGCTCATTAGTGAAAACTGACGCACTAATGAGTTTGTGTCTCTTTAATAAAGATTTGTTCTTACGTAACCCTCCTCCTTCTCCTCCATATTTGTCTGGTCTGCATCTTCTGCAATTTGTTCGAACCGTGTCATGGACGTCAGTCAACAAACAGCAGAGGACCTCCAGTCCTTTATGACTTTATGATCACTCACAGCGCCACTTCTTTGCTGGGGGAAGCGGTTAGTGTTTTGATTCGTCACGTACAATGTTATGTGGGCTCTGGTTTGTTTGTATGTGTGGAACACGCACACACACACACATGCAAACATACACACAGACACCAAACACAGATCTCTCTCTCTCCCTCTGCCCGCACCTCATTCACTCTCAAGGATGCCTTCAGTCTGTGCATACATTCTTTTCAAACACGAGTTTCAAACACGGCTTGCTCTGTAATCAAGGGAGTGTGTTAAGGTAATCTTTTTTCGGGGATGTGGGGTGTCAAATAACAAAGGCGTGTGCTGCATTGTTCTCTTTTTGTTGACAAGCTCTACTCAGAATTTGTGGTTTCATTCTGAGCTAAACTCATCACCCTCCACGGTCAGCCGCCAATGGCGTCCCCATCGGCAACCCTAACGGGTTCAGAGCTGTGCTACACAAGAATTCGAATCGAATTTTTTCATATATCAGGACAATCAGGACAAAAACATACGGACAGCGCATGTTCACCTTCTCGGCATCCACCCAATGGAACTCACTGCCCCACAACATTCGCCACTCCCCATCACTACAGACTTTCAAACGTAACTTAAAAACTTTTTTTCCGCAAGTACCTTGACTGACGTCGCAACTGCCTGTCTGCATTAACTTACAACTTCCTCTATTATGATACTTTTCCACCCATCTGTGACTGAAGGACGATCTGTATCCCAACCTGTGTTTCGTTCATCTCTCCCTCTGCGTGTTTGCTGCGTTCATTCCCCCTGTGTGTGTGTGTGTGTGTTTCGTTGTTTTCACAGTATGTGCCTCGTCCGTGCGAAGTGTGCATGAAATGTGTTCTCGCGCGTTACAAATCCACATTTATTATTATTATTATTATTATTATTATTATTATATAAGCATCCTCGAAACAGCTATTCACGTTCTGAAGAACATCGATATTTTTGTATATAGAAAGGGGGTCCGATCTGTCATGTTATCCGACTCTGTGAAACTATGTCCTCAGGGAGACTATAAGGACTGCAAGCAGCTACAACTACGTAAATATATTGCTGGTGCCTCCAGTTTCCTAGAGTGGTAGACTAACAGTGACTAGCCGGAAATAGAAGGGTCAAAACGGATTTAGCGCAGAAGCGGACCATACACGAAAAAACAAAACTTTCGTGTTACCAGTTAACAACCCATGTGGTGCCTCACCTTCCAGCAAGAGGCTGCATGTCGGTCTCTCTCTCCACCCTCCCCACCCTCCCCAAGGTCTATCCCTTCCTTTTCTCCCCCCTCCCAACTCTGTGCCGCCAGTTCTATCCGCATAGAGACTATCTGCTGTATCAGATATTGATTGTATCAGACAAGGATTTGCAGTTTTCTTCCCCTATAAGCCCGCGATAAATGGAATCTGACGTGTTGGAGGCAGTGCGAAATCTTATGAGATTACGTGCCACATCTGAATAAAATTCCAGCACTTCCATACCAAAATTAAAAAGAAAAAAAAAAGAAAAGAAAAAGTCTTATTTCACGCTTCCCTTCCGCCAGTCGGCATCATCCAGGCCCTCTCCTTGTTTTTATAAGCTGTCCTAGTACATTCGAAGAGACTGTATTAAGTGACAGAGAGATCGGTGGAGGGAAAATAAAAAAAACGAATAAACAAAAGCCCCTCTGAGAAAAGGCTTTCTGCGGTCTGCGTGTTCTGCTACCACGCACCCTCTAACAGCATTGCCACCGTCAGCATATGGGGCTTTGTGTCGCCTCTGCAGAACTAAAGATAAGACTAGACGTGCCGGATAGAAAAGCCACAAAAGTGCTGCTCCATTCTGATTTCTTGTTGGGATGTTGGCGCTGTTGTCACGCGCTGATAATTAACTCCTAAGCTCCCCTACCCTTGTGCATGCGTTCGCATATGTGTGTGTGTATGCGCGTGCGCGCATTTATGAGCATATATGCAAGTATACGTGCATGTGCGCGCACCTGTGCGGGGCTGCGTGCGCGCGTTAACACACACATATATATATATATAATCCCAAAATCAAAAGTAAAATGCAGGAATGAAGCTAATGACGCACAGATGTGGTCTAGCCAATCAGATGAGCCGTACATCTTTTAGTTTGGTGACTTCACTTCGAAAGGCATCTTAACATGTGTTCCTTATCTAAAATACCTCACTAACGCCCTTCATTAAAACCTGCGGTGTAATTTTTAAAAAATGAAAGAGAAACTAAACGCTTCCACTGGCTGGGAGTCTATATACCCTAATCTCGCTGGGAAAAATAATTCTGCGTATCAGTGCTGGATTCGGTCCTCTTACCTAGTTGCCCCAAGGTCCGTTCGCCCCGTTTTCACACGCACGTTTGCGTGTGAGAAGATACGAAAACTCATCTAACCTTCCCTGAAGGGAGCTGCACAAACGTTCGTATCTGCGCTGCTCTTTCATTGATTAAAGCGGTCATAAGGCCTGTCCCCTTCAGTGTTCATTTGACCCGCACTTGTATTTGTTGAGGGCAAATACTAGTGCCGTGCACTGCTGCTGTTGGAAACACTGATACTTACTTGAAACTGACGTCATACTGCAAGTTAGTCGCGATCTGGAAGTTGGGATGACCTGTTCCACCAACTCGCCTCGATCGGTGTCAGAACTCTGGTCGATGAGAGTCTCTTCTGTTTTACCACCACTGGTTGTTCAAGGGAATCCCATGACGAGCGAAGCTGCTCGAAAGCGATTCGTTTTTTGTAACAGGAAGTCAAGCTGT
>SMGT01008619.1:0-13212 GCA_004794575.1 Lanistes nyassanus
CATTCCACTGCACCTTTTTGGCTGGTTTGATTGGCATTTCCCTCTTTTCTGCTGAAATGGGTGCGTTCATCTTGATGACATGACCTGACTAGTTGGTAGGTCGGTAATTTTAGGTAGGTAGGTATGACTGCATTTACTACCTGCAAAATATTTTGATGACATTTGTGCTTGGCTCTGCTTCTGCGTTTCCTTTGATTCCCACATGGCAAGGCCCCAGAAAGAAGTTTGAGGAGCAGATGACGTCGTCTCCATCCGACCATCCTGCACACACCACCACCACCACCACCACCACCACCACCACCACCACCACCACCACCACCACCACCACCACCACCACCCCATGTAGGTGGGAAGGAATTTTAGAGGGACACTAAACCGATAATAGCAGAAAGATGACCAGCGCGGAGAGGCATAGGGGAGGGAAGAGGCCAGAAGGGAGTCTGCACAATGTTCAACTCCAGAAAATAATCCTTTGGTAACTACGCCTGGATCCGAACCACCAACCTTCCACACACTAGTCCGCAGCTATCTAGCCCTACCCCTCACCTCCGCCCCCACATTTCCCCCTTCCCCTCCTGCTTTTCGTTTACATGAGGCCAATCGCCTGTTGCGTCTGTCTTGTCAGACATGTTTCCGAGCTGCCGATTGGTGCGCCAATGAACAAGCGGCAGTAGGCACAAAAAGGCAAGGATAGCCCCAAACCCACTAATTTTGTTCCTTCGGCTAACGATATCCCAGAGCTTCTCCGTTACTTGTTGAAACACTGCCATGGCACGTACCAAGCAAACTGCCCGCAAATCTACGGGAGGCAAGGCTCCTCGCAAACAGCTGGCCACCAAGGCCGCCCGTAAGAGCGCTCCTGCTACAGGCGGCGTCAAGAAGCCCCACCGTTACAGGCCAGGTACTGTCGCTCTTCGTGAAATCCGTCGTTACCAGAAAAGCACAGAGCTGCTGATCCGCAAGCTGCCTTTCCAGCGCCTGGTGCGTGAGATCGCTCAGGACTTCAAGACCGACTTGCGCTTCCAGAGCTCGGCTGTCATGGCGCTGCAGGAAGCTAGCGAAGCTTACCTGGTTCGTCTTTTCGAGGACACCAACCTGTGCGCCATTCATGCCAAACGTGTCACCATCATGCCCAAGAACATCCAGCTGGCTCGCCGTATCCGTGGTGAGCGCACCAACTTGCGCTTTGCTGACGACATTGATGGGCTGGCTGGCAGTGAAAAAGAGCTTGCTGATTTGGTTGAGCGTATTGACAAATCATCGAGAGCTTATGGCATGGAGATCAATGCAGAAAAGACCAAACTGATGACCAATAACACCAATGGCATCAGCACTGACATCAAAATCAAGACTGACAAGCTAGAAACAGTCCACAAATTCAAATACCTTGGATCCATAGTTAGCGATGAAGGCTCCAAACCAGAAATACTTGCCAGAATACCAATGACGACGGCAGCATTGACAAAACTGAAAAACATCTGGAAAGAAAACAACATCACCCTCAGTACAAAGATCAGACTGATGCGCACCTTAGTCATCTCCGTTCTTCTCTACGCTTGTGAGACATGGACCCTGACAGCTGATCTACAGAGAAGAATTAAGGCCATGGAGATGAGATGCTTCAGAAAAGTCCTCCATATCTCCTACAAAGACCACATCACCAATGAAGCAGTGCGAAACAGCATACGCAAGCTATTGGCGAACATGAAGACCTGCTGACTACTGTCAAAAAGCGCAAACTGGAATGGTATGGGCACGTGTCACGATCATCAGGACTTGCAAAAATCATCCTGCAAGGCACAGTACAAGGAGCAAGAAAGAGAGGCAGGCAGAGAAAACGATGGGAAAACAACATCCAAGAATAGACGGGCCTGACCTTCCCTGACACCCAGAGAATGACAGAAGACAGACAAAATTGGAAGATGCTGGTTGCCAAGTCCTCAGTGGTGCCCCAACGGCCACGGCTACGGGACAGATGAGATGACTATAGTGGATGTCAGACACTGGATGACTATAGCGGATGTCAGACACTGGATGACTATAGCGGATGTCAGACACTGGATGACTATAGCGGATGTCAGACTCTGGATGACTATAATGGATGTCAGACTCTGGGTGACTATAGTGGATGTCAGACACTGGATTACTATAATGGATGTCAGACACTGTATGACTATAGTGGATGTCAGACACTGGATGACCATAATGGATGTCAGACACTGGATGACCATAATGGATGCCAGATACTGGATGACTATAGTGGATGTCAGACACTGGATGACTATAGTGGATGTCAGACACTGGATGACCATAATGGATGTCAGACTGCAGGGAAAACATCCAAATAACAAAGGAATGGCTCCATGCTGCTGTGTGAAACGTCTGTCGTACTTCAGCGTCTGGTAACCTTGCATTGTCTGGGTCTGCGGTACTCGCTCTGAATACCACGTCACAGTAATGTCGTCAGAATCGACATTGCGTCACATGATTACGTAATTTACAACCAAGGAAAAAACTTGGTCTCGACTCCCGGTGTCAGGTCGTGACCTCTACCCCACCCCGTGCATCCTGCCCCACCCTGCGCCACGTGACTCTGCCAGTCTTGCCGACAGTTACTGTGGACAGGCGGATGACTGAAGTAGCATGAACACAACTCTGCCAGCCTGGGACCGGACTAACTACACTGTTTGTGAGGAGGAAGGAGAGTTTCACACGCTGGCTGTGGTTCTGTTTTCCTTGAACTTTGTGGTTGGATTTCTTTCGGTTCTACTCAACCTTTTTATCATCCACACCATTGTGTCCAGGTAGGATGCACATGGATACACACAGAGACAAACATGTGATCTGATCGCTTGTCCAAATGCGAACATGAACGCGTCAGCACCAAAGGGAGGTAACAACACAAACAAACAAACAAAGAAACAAACAAAAGGTTACTGGGGATGAAGCGAGCGAGCGATGTCTTGCAGTACATTTATTGGTTGGTCTTTTAAATCACTTTTATTGTTTGTTGATATGTATAAGCTTAGTTGTATTTGCTGAGATATGTAGAGGTATGGGTTGCATGAGAAGTGTGTTATCTGTTTTCATTCTTTCAATCCCATGAAAACTTTGCATTAAGTCTGATCAATGGCCAATAAATAAACTGTATTGAGAGCCCAAAAGTAAATCGGAACTCGCAATCGACACTGTTCATGATACCCAAAAGGTAACTGCTTACAAACAAGCAAACTAACAAAAACAAACGCCAGCAAATAAATCTTGAGAGTACCTCAGATCTTCAAAAGGATTTCGACATTCGATTTGTGGAAAGAAATCAAAGCCAAAGTTTTGCCTGTGTGAAACACAAATTTGATCCCATATCGATCAAGACGTTTTGCATCCCCAGTGTCTTTGATAGAGACTGCTGCGAAACAAAATAAACCAGATCTGAGGAAAATTAATCTCCTTGTTGCAGGTTGTTGAACTTGTTCTGTATTAAAATTACTGGATTCAGTTGAACTGTCGGATCCACTTATTATAATCCACAAAAGAATAGTGACTGCTGAGACATAAAGCATTCTCAAATCCACTTTTTAAGGTTGAAAAGAACTTTTTTTCTTTAAAAATTTATGGTATGAAATGAAAATAAAACATTTTATTTCCCTCTAGTTTCTAGCTTGGTTGTAACTTGTAAAACACGCGTTTCCGGGTTAGCCAACGGACAGAAGTGCTTTGTTAAGTCAAATTCGTAGTTTGAAATAAAATTCTCTGTAACAGTGAAAGTTTGGAAACCCCTTTTTCTAGCTCCGCGGGGATCCCTTCTAAGGCCTTGAGGCTTGTTTGCTTACAGCTGAGCTAAGGCATCGTGTTGCAACTCCGAACATAAACATGTTCGTAAACTTCGCAGACTGAACAGACTTTACACACGCTTACACAGGGGACGGAACTGCTTTGGAAACTTTGTGCTGGAGCTGCTGTCAATCGATACACACATTTTCTCTAAAAACTAAATGTAAACATATGAACTGAAGGGGATACCTGAAGATCAGCTTCCATCTGAAGATGATTTGAATTAAACGTTCCTGCCGCCGTCTGCCCAGACAAGGGCTGGTGACAAGCGGGGACTACTTCGTCTTCGGGAGCGCCATCACGGACTGCACGACGGGACTCGGTCTCATGTTGACGATCATCAACGCCACCTGGCGGAAACAGCCCCGGCTCCTCTGCCTGCTGCAGGTGAGGCGATACACGAACAGTAAGGTGGGGAGGTACTAGACTGTGCTGCACTGAGGTTTGTTGTTATCTTTTGTCGTTCACATGTGAACAGATTGTCTGTCTGTCTGTCTGTCTGTCTGTCTGTCTGTCTGTCTGTCTGTCTGTCTGTCTGTCTGTCTGTCTGTCTGTCTCCACCCTACATACTCCTCCTCCTCCCCCCTCACCGTGGTGCTATGACGGAAATGACTCGCTTGGCGATGAACTATCTGCTATTATCATGCCCTGTCACAGACATATTCCTCCTAAGATTTGTCTACCTCATTGACTGTCTACATGTTCGTCAACTCCCACTGTCTAGATGTGTCCACTGCTACCGTCCTTTTACTGTCCACAGATAACTATCTACTGTTTACGTACAGTAAGAGTAGACATAGCCACTTACAGTGAAGGTAGACATAACATATTGTCTGCTGGCTCTGTCTACTGTCACTGTCCCCAGACATATATCTGGTGTCCCCTGATATATATCTGTTGTCCGCAATGTCTACTGTCACTATCCACAGATATAATTATATATACTGTCCACAATATGTCTACTGTCACTGTCCACAGGTATAATTATATCTACTGTCCGCAATGCCTACAGTCACTATCCAGAGATAAAATTATATCTACTGTCCACAATATGTCTACTGTCACTGTCCACAGGTATAATTATATCCACAATATTTCTACTGTCACTGTCCACAGGTATAATTATATCTACTGTCCACAATATGTCTACTGTAACTGTCCACAGATATAATTATATCCACAATGTCTAATGTAACTGTCCACAGATATAATTATATATACTGTCCGCAATGCCTACTGTCACTATCCACAGATAGAATTATATCTACTGTCCACAATATGTCTACTGTCACTGTCCACAGGTATAATTATATCTACTGTCCATAATATGTCTACTGTAACTGTCCACAGGTATAATTATATCTACTGTCCAAAATATGTCTACTGTAACTGTCCACAGATATAATTATATCCACAATATGTCTACTGTAACTGTCCACAGATATATATCTACTTTCCACAATATGTCTACTGTCACTGTCCACAGATATATATCTACTGTCCACAATATGTCTACTGTCACTGTCCACAGATATATATATATATACTGTCCACAATATGTCTACTGTCACTGTCCACAGATATAATTCTATCCACAATATGTCTACTGTCACTGTCCACAGATATATATCTACTGTCCACAATATGTCTACTGTCACTGTCCACAGATATATATCTACTGTCCACAATATGTCTACTGTCACTGTCCACAGATATATATATATATACTGTCCACAATATGTCTACTGTCACTGTCCACAGATATAATTATATCCACAATATGTCTACTGTCACTGTCCACAGATATATATCTACTGTCCACTTCTATGTCTACTTTAACTGTCCACAGGTATAATTATATCTACTGTCCACAGATATGTCTACTCCAGTCGACTCTCCTGTGCTCAGCACTGTACATGTCAGTTCTGACAGGCAGCAACTACGTGAAGATAATGTATCCCTACAGGTACAACCGCACCTGGTTGGACTGGCGGCCATGGGGCGTGTGCTTCTGCCTGTGTCTGGTCTCCTGCCTGGTGGGCTTCACGCCGATGGTGGGCCACGGCTTCATGCCGGGGGCAGACTACTCGTGTTGCAGCTACCTCCAGGTCGGTGCGGCGCCGTCAGCGACTGCATCAACTTCCGTCTCTCCAGTCTTTTGCTTGTTGCAATTCTTCAGAGTGCTCTGGAGTTTCGTCTGCATTTTTAACATTTATTTTCTTAGAATACAGCGTAGAACGCTGACGTAACAGCTACTACCTATTCATTTCGCAACCTTTAAATCACAGGCTGCATCGTTTATTCTGCACTAGACCGTGTCCCTCCCTGTCTGCCATCTCTCATTTTGAAGTGAATACAGTAGCTCTGATACAGCTCATGGTCTCATGGTCACACAGCCAGATAAATGTACTCGATGCAAGTGGTTTCCCTTCTCTCACAGGTCTGGGGTAGGGGTGATAAGGAACGTTTACTATGCGGGTTTTTGTTCCCAAGCGATACATATCTATCCCTGTGTTATTTTGTTGTTCCGACGAGGGCAACTGTGTCACATACCCTTCCCATGTCAAAGAATTTTACCATGAAAATGTCTTACTTTCTTTTTCACGAGTCGACAGGTTTAAATGCAATGTGGTGTAGGCTCTAGTACATAGCATCTCTCAAGCATTGCTCATGGGTTCTTGTGACACAATCTCGCGTTCATTCTCGTTAACTCAAGGCGCGAAGTGTTTAATTGCGTTTGACGCCATGCTGTGTTCAGATCATAGACCCAGTCTTGCAGGCGTTCATTTTCGTCATGATGGCGACTCCCGTCCTCATCTCCGTGGCCATGTACAACAGAATCCTCGGCGTGGCACTGCGTCACGCCGTCCAGATATCGCACCTGAGCCACACGGGCATGCCGGAGGCACGCATACGACACCGCTACCGGAGGATGATCTTGCAGATGGTGGGGCTGTACTTGATGCTGTACACACCTGCAGGTACCCACCTCTGGCTGTAAACCACAAAGCATAAGGGCGGCTCGCGGCGGCCATTGTCTGCCGTTGGGACTTCCGGGCTGCGCACGGTTTTGCAAAGGTTGCGTAAAAATTGCGAACAGAAAGTTCTCTTTTTCTGGCTGTGTTTGGCAGGCTCCTAGCCAGTCATAAACGTCGAACAGAATAAGCTGGACAGGTCACGTGCTACTGCTAGGTAAATCTATGTGGAAGTGGGGGGGGGGGGAGGGCGTCAACTTTTGCCGGCTTATAGCTACCTGCGACGTCGGCACATGGACTTACTTGCGCGAACAACAAATCATTGGCGCTTGAGAACCGCCCTATGCAGGCTTTTGCACACGACACTGATAGCTGCATGTGATTTCCTGCGGGACCGCCGCAATGTCATTGTCAAGTCTGGGTGACAAACTTCCCCACACTTATATTCTTAAGTCTGATTCCTTTTTGAAAAGTGAGGGTAAACATGCTTAAGCGCTTTATTCTTTGGATCTAAGTTCTAATTGTAGCAATGTGAAAGCGCCTCGCATCATCATTGTCATCAGTGTCTGTGGTGCTGCTGAAGCTTTAATGACTTCTGTAAACTGAGATCATCTACAGACATTAGTCGGGTTATGATCAAGTTGAAACGAAGAATATAATGCTCTCTCTCTCACACACACACACACGCACACACACACACACAAACACAAACACAATCACCAATACACAAAAACACACCAACACACACACGTACGTAGTCCTTGCATGTAGCCCTGGTCGTGACGTGGATGGGCCTATGGACCCGCAGCAACAAAGGAGGGCCTAGCAGACGTCTGACTGCCGCGTGTTGACTACACTGTTTCTGTCCAGCAGCAGTCGGGACAGTAGTCTTAAGGAACCTCAGTTTCAGCTCAGACGAAATCAAACGGAGAACTGTGTTCCATCTGTGCTGCATGGGGCTGCTTAGCAACTGCGTTCTTAATCCACTGCTTTACGCATCTAAGATCTCCACAGTCAAGGTAAGATGTGCCTGGTTCCTCACTAACAAACGTGCCTCAAGTGTTACTGGTCAAGATTAAAATCTGTAATCTATATCTCACAGTGTGACAGTGTGCATAAAAGACAACTTTTCCGACTCATGACTGTAATCAACATTTAGCACCGTAACAAGCAACACATAACTCTGTAACAGAAGACTGTTTCGTTCTCATGACTATAACATTTAACATCGTAACAACTGTAACACAAAAGACTTGGTTTCGTTCTCTTGATTGTAATATGTGACACTGTAACACAAAAGACTTGGTTTCGTTGTCACGACTTTAAAAACATTTGACACTGTAACACGTAACACTGTAACACTGTAACACAAAAGACTTGCTTTTGCTCTAGTTGCTGTAATCACCAAGGATCTTATACGCTACTGGATTGCTTTCAGAAGGGTTTTTTGGGGCAAGAAGTCTTTTTTGTGTCAGAACGAGGCTGCACGAAATGCCGACCTTATAGCTTTGAGTCCGATCTGTCAAAATCGTGCAGGGTCGAGGTCACGCACGGTCGGAGTCAAGAACGTGTTTAAGCCAGGGGCTGCGATTGGCTACAACATTCGGTCATTGTATAGAACGTAGACATTAGAGCGGATGCAATTTTCAAGATGTTCCAAGCAAACACAATAAAATAACGTAAGTAACAAGAGAAAAGACTAATGTAGCAGAATATGAACCTTTGCAAGGTGAGAATTGACGGCACAGCAGTGGGCCCTGCAGCTTCAGCATGCCACCACAATACGCTATTACTATTGGCTCACGGTGACCTGATAGCTTTAGAGGTCCTGGCAAGGCTGTGAACTAGTCACGGCAGATGTCAGTCCAGCAATATGTAGCATCCATGGCTGTAACTACTGTCTAGCTGTTTAATGGGCCTTTTTCGTGTCTCAGTCATGCCTGCCATCACTGTGTAACTGTGTAACAGGCACTATTTAGTGTCTCAACCATCCCTGTAATCAGCATGTATAACTGCTTACAGGCACTGTTTCGTGTCTCAATCATGTCCGTAATCGCAGTGTAACCGTGTTACAGGCACTGTTTCGTGTCTCGATCATCTCCGTAATCATCGTGTAACCCCGTTACAGGCACTGTTTCGTGTCTCAGTCATGCCCGAAATCACAGTGTAACCGTGTTACAGGCACTGTTTCGTGTCTCGATCATCTCCGTAATCATCGTGTAACCCCGTTACAGGCACTGTTTCGTGTCTCAGTCATGCCCGTAATCACCGTGTAACCGTGTTACAGGCACTGTTTCGTGTCTCAGTCATGCCCGTAATCACCGTGTAACCGTGTTACAGGCCAGACTCCGTATGATCTTCGGCTTGCGGTCACCACCGCCCAGCTCCAGCGGCCTGACCATGGTGACGGAGCTGACGTCCAGAAAGGTAAGGGGGGGGGACTGGCAACATGGACACCAGTGTGATAACAGCAAGTCAACAATATGATTGTATTGTCCTAACAACGTCATAACACCATGATAAATGCAGTTATAAAGAAAGGGATGGCAGATCTTTTTGAGGATCTGCCAAGTTCCTTTCTTTCGGCCCTCTCTTTGCTATGTGTTTAGGTACGGTAAGCTCCCTTTGGACACAGGCGTCTGCATACGGCTATGTGTGAGCGCTGCCAGTATCTTTGCTGGAGTTAAATGCAGTGAGAGCAAAACACCGTTATAATAGTGTAATAATATGATAACATTGTGATAACATTGTTATAACAATAACGGCACGATGACAGTATTACAACATTGTGATAACAGGGCGATAACAGCATGATAAAAGCATGATAACAATATGATAATTTAGTGTTAACACCACAACAGCACCGTGATCTATGAATATCTCTAGCACTGGCAAAGCAAATAGAACCACCACTTGGTTGATTGCATATTTAAAGACAGAAACCAAGCGAATAAATTGGCTTTTATGCACTGCTTTGCACTGTTAGTTTGTGCTGAGGTTATATATTAGGAAGAATATTTCCATTATGTTCTTAGCTGGTTTTTATGTAAGAAGTGGTCCCTAACATGGCGTTAACTGTCGCGCACAAATACTTCCTCTGCAGGCTGTTATTTTCCCCTTATACTTAAGTTTTCTCTCTTTTTCCACCCTCCCCCACCCTCACAGCATCTTTCATCGCTCCAATCCCCCGGGTCCCTCGCCAGACTCCTCTGAGGACTTGACGTTAATAATACATACAGCTGTATTTCGTCCTTCATCTTTGTTCTCTCATCCCTTCCTGCAATTTCCTTTTCCAGATGAGCTCGTCATCAAGGATAACTCACAGGTCGATAGGTTCTGTTCATGGCGTAGATCACGTGGTGAGTGTTGATGACGGATGTCTATAAACGTGGTGAGTGTTGATGACGAGAGATGTCTATAAACATGGTGAGTGTTGATGACAGATGTCTGTAAACGTGGTGAGTGTTAATGACGGATGTCTATAAATGTGGTGAGTGTTGATGACGGATGTCTATAAACGTGGAGAGTGTTGATGACGGATGTCTATAAACGTGGTGAGTGTTGATGACGGATGTCTATAAACGTGGTGAGTGTTGATAACAGATGTCTGTAAACGTGGTGAGTGTTGATAAATGTGCTGAGTGTTGATGACGAGAGATGTCTATAAACGTGGTGAGTGTTGATGACGAGAGATGTCTATCAACGTGGTGAGTGTTGATGACAGATGTCTGTAAACGTGGTGAGTGTTGATGACGGATGTCTATAAATGTGGTGAGTGTTGATGACGGATGTCTAAAAACGTGGAGAGTGTTGATGACGGATGTCTATAAACGTGGTGAGTGTTGATAACAGATGTCTGTAAACGTGGTGAGTGTTGATGACAGATGTCTATAAATGTGGTGAGTGTTGATGACGGATGTCTATAAACGTGGAGAGTGTTGATGACGGATGTCTGTAAACATGGTGAGTGTTGATGACAGATGTCTATAAACGCGATGAGTGTTGATGACAGATGTCTATAAACGTGGTGAGTGTTGATAACAGATGTCTGTAAACGTGGTGAGTGTTGATGACAGATTTCTATAAACGTGGTGAGTGTTGATAACAGATGTCTATAAACGTGGTGAGTGTTGATAACAGATGTCGATAAACGTGGTGAGTGTTGATGACAGATGTCTGTAAACGTGGTGAGTGTTGATAACAGATGTCTATAAACGTGGTGAGTGTTGATGACAGATGTCTGTAAACGTGGTGAGTGTTGATAACAGATGTCTATAAACGTGGTGAGTGTTGATGACGGATGTCTATAAATGTGGTGAGTGTTGATGACGGATGTCTATAAACGTGGTGAGTGTTGATGACGGATGTCTATAAACCTGGTGAGTGCTGATGACAGATGTCTGTAAACGTGGTGAGTGTTGATGACATGTCTGTAAACGTGGCCCGTGCTTACACGAGATGCCAGGTAAGGTAGCTGAATGGTAATCGCGAAGTTTTATTATATGTAGGGAAAGTGTTGATACGTATCTGGCCAGTATTGACTAGCTGACGTGTATGTCAGAAGGCCACATACTGATGACGTAGGCCCCTGTTCGTGCTATTCGCGCGCGTGAAGGCCCTTTCCGTCACTCTCATGTGTGGCCTATATCTCACACAAAGCGTCGCCATTGTTGGAGGTTTGTCAAGCCACCAGGTCTCTGGTAAATGACTGTGTCGCCATAGTGTATTTGCTGCATCACTGTTACAGCTGGTTTGCAACCGTCATCGGTGGTCTGGTCAGACTGTAGGCTGTTCGTACATTTGTGCAGCTGCTACATGGCTGTACGACCTTACGACACGCACGTCATTATCCCATGCTACACAGGTTGTGTTATCCCTTGTACATGATGACAACTTCTCCCTTGAAAAATCACCGTAAAGGGCAGACAACAATGTAAGCCCCCCCCACCCCTTATACAGGAGGGCTGTATCTATCACTGTAAATGGCAGACAGCAACCTAAGGCTCCCTTATGCTGCAAGGCTGGATCAATTTGAGAGGGATTGGGGGGAGTGTTTGGAGGGGATTCGGGGCCAAAAACGACGCTTTTAAATTCTGAAGCCTTTCTCGTGAAAGGTAAAATCATAATTTTGAAAATATTTTCTGACGTGATGGAACACAATAACAAATCCTCAGCTCGGCGAGTGGAGGGGGTGCTTACATAAGCACCCAAAGCACCACCACCACCACCACCCCCCAGTGACACTGGCGCCCGTATACTCAATCACACCGCAGTAGATGAGGCAGTCAGTGTTTCTTCATATTCTTGTGAAAGAAGCTTTCGATGACAGTGACAAATCGTGGATTTAGCAAATGCACTCGTGGCAAAATCCTACTCTGTGGTATGTACACAAACTATGGACGCACAGTTCCTCTCACAACAGTGCTCAGAACAAAATATTTAGTCTCGTTATGGTTGGCATGTAGTGCAAGTACCAGCTTGTCTCACCACTGAAATTCTGCGTGGAAGCTGATAAAAAACGCGCGGTCAGAGCAGGTATAGCGTCACAACGTGTAACGTTTCTGACTGCCAAAACACAGCTCTCTCTTGTCGGTGACGTACTCCACCTTCCTGGTCACTAGTGTCAAGACAAAGTCCGCCATTAAGGCATGCGATTACTGTTCCTACAGATGGACAGGACAGCTGCCGAAGCCTGGGGGCGGTCATCGTCGTGTCGACGCTGCTGCCCATGGAGGTCTCCCGCAGTGGCAGCCAACGGAAGAAGCACATCCAAACCATCTTGTGACGTCACAAACCAGAGCCACGGTCATGCGTCAGCTTCGCGTGCTGTGAACGTGACCTACGACCCAGATGCCTATGGCAAGGGGTTAACGTCAAGCGTCTTTGAGAACAAGAGTCTGAATGAGGTCTCGGTCCGGCCAAGGCTCAAGAGGAGCAGTCTGGGCGAAGTGTCAGTTGGCTCTCAGAACCAATGGGGCACACTGGGCGAGGCGCCCAGCAGGAGTCCTCTGCGTCAACATTCAACTCAGCCTCACGATGCCAGCCTTCCAGCACCTCATGAAATACCTGGACATATATTCGGTGAGATGATAAACAATAGGACCGAAATCAGCTTGATACAGTTATAAAAATCCACACATGCAAACATACATAAGGAGAAACTTTGAGAGAATATTCTTATAGAAGGCAACGTAAAATCGTCTTAAACGTTGTTGTTGTTGTTGTTGTTGTTGGTTTGGAAGGGAAAGTGCTTCCACCTCGCGGTGATTTCGCACTGAAGGGGAGGGGAGAGGGGTGAGGGGAAAGGGAAGGGGTCTGCGGTTTGGTGTCCTGGACTGGTGGTGGCTATGTATGGTCCCGCTGGCTGGCCTCTCTCCTGGCGCACTGATGATGGCTTGAGTAGCTG
>SMGT01008619.1:13855-24960 GCA_004794575.1 Lanistes nyassanus
CGTTAGTGGTTGGGTTGTCTTTTATTGCCATTTTAGCTAGCCGATCTGCTTCCTCGTTTCCTTTTATTCCTACATGTAAACGTAACTATTTGCTGAACCTATCTTACGCATATTTGCGTGCGTGGGTGCGTGCACGCATGGTGTGTGTGTGTGTGTTCTTCCGGCCGTTTATCAACAAACTGCTTTGGAAAACAGTACGAAAGTCATCTCTAAAACGTGAGTACCTTGTTCATTAGACTGAACACAACTGTTAACATAAGTGTCACGTTAACAAGGAAAGTCACAAGCTAGTCATACAGGCGTGTGTGAGGGTTCATGAAAACAAAATATTGACATGAACCTGATCAAACATTGCTATTTTTTCACCGTAATCATGTACATGCACCTACACGATCTTCATGAAAACTCCATGTCAAACATGAATCTGATGAAATGCTGTTGCTTAAATTATCTTAACAGGATCCTTACGAAACTATATAGTATTTTCTCTTCGTACATGATACATGATTACAGTGAAAAAATAGTAATGTTTCATCAGGTTCTTGTAAATCGCATGTTTTCATCGGGATCAAGCGTTAGATGTGTCTCACTTGGTCATGTTTTGCATGAAAAATTAAGATCCGCGCAAGATGGGGTTGGGGTGGGGGTGGGTTTTTGGGAGAGTGTGCGCAGGTAAGTGCGCAAATAAGGTGGAAAGTGGGGACATCAAGGAATGGTCCGTTTTGTGTTTCAGTAAGTCGTTTGAGGACCCCCTCCCCCTCCGCACTTTGGAGTAGGATGGCGGGTGGTCACTGCCTCATCTGATCGATCATGTGTTCTATTTTACAAACTCGCACTAGCGCACGCACAGACACAAGGACACGTACACGCACCTCTGTTGCTGGTTTGTATGTGGTTTTCTTGTCATTAGCGACACCAGTCAGCCAGTGTAACACGCTATTTCAACATCGGTTCACCCTTTAGGGGCAGGAGATATTTTCAGTTTTGTAAATATCAGTCTTGTAGGATTTTTTTTAAAATTACATTTTGACAGAACTGAGTTACTGCCAAATGCAGCCGCTGTATGTAGTAAGTTTCCAAACAACGGTACTAGAGGTCACCTGTAGGTCACGTCTGATCTGTGCTCCATCTTTTCCTGCTTCAGAGTCGTACAGCGACGCCGGCGGCACACATGAAGGCAGGGTAGGACCTGGCGTTCCGCGCGTCTTGTCGTGTTGTGCAGGTTTCAGACAGCGCCACCTGCAGGCTGAAGACACACGCGCACTCACGCACGCACCTTTCGAACACTTAATCGCGCGCAGACTTTATCCGCTTACGCATGCACGCGATTACACGCATGAAAAGACACGCACAAGTATGTTGTTTCCCTTTGTGTATCAGTATAAATAATTAGTCCTAGTAATGAGTACGTGTATCAGTATAAATAATTAGTCCTAGTAATGAGTACGTGTATCAGTATAAATAATTAGTCCTAGTAATGAGTACGATCTTTGTAACGCATACAGGAATGAACACGATGCTTGTACACCCACGTCAGAGGAAGACACGTGAGGATGATGTCAGTAAAGATCCAGATGATAGCGTAAAGGTAAGAATGATGGCGGAAAGGCTTATGATGCACGTCTTGTTTTTTCTTCACAGAAAAACGTGGTGCTCCTTGTGAACCCCGTCATCGACGGGGACGAATTAAAACGGAACAACTGCGAAAAGGACGATTGTGATGATAGCGCGAGCAGCAAAGAATGATGGAGCGAAACTTTCCTCGCACACATCATGGCATCGCACTTTCAATGTTGCCTACTGTGATTGGGTGTCGTGACATTTAACTACCTCCGTAGACTACTGTGATTGGGTGTCGTGACATTTAACTACCTCCGTAGACTACTGTGATCGGGTGTCGTGACATTTAACTACCTCCGTAGACTACTGTGATTGGGTGTCGTGACATTTAACTACCTCCGTAGACTACTGTGATTGGGTGTCGTGACATTTAACTACCTCCGTAGACTACTGTGATCGGGTGTCGTAACGAGAGGCTTATGGGTTCACCTTTGTATTCCCGCAGCGGAAACCACGATTCATGGTCAAAGGGAAACAACCCTATATGTATGACTGACTTAGCTACTGATTACACACATTTGTTTCCCTTAGAAAACTTTCCGCAAGGAGCGTTTGAATTTTGAAAGTGTGGGGCGCTGCACGACGCCCCTGGCCGGGCAACGACGATAGGATGGGGCAGATAAAATATGCCCCTGGCAGTCAAAGTGCTGAGTGCGGAGACAGTATATAAGAAACTACAAGCTATTGTCCTCCAGTAGCACTGAGTTGTGGGTTTCGTAACAATAGATGTGAACATGTGGTGGCCTAGATCTTTGAAATCATTTTGTCTTCGTGATGGGAAATGTTTGACGCGATCTGGACTTCTTGGGGATTGTCTATGCGAAGCGACCCCGGTTAAAATCTAAAGAAAACTGTCTTGAACTCTCTGCTACTTACACAAGTTCACATACATTTTTTACTGCTGATACAAAGTCACTTGAGCTTTCTGCTGTTGATGTGAGCTCAGATGAACTGTGCCGCTGATATAAGCTCAGTTGTAGGTCTATCTACGTTTCAGGCATGTTTTGACCACTGCCAGCAGAAAAGAGGCTTCAGGCCAAAGATGTTTGTTCAGGCCTGTTTGCATGTCTTGTCTCCCTTTGTTTGCCTAAACGCCCTACAGGCGCCAGCAACACGTTTTACAATGCTGACGCTAGCAGCTGCTACAGGTGGAGTGCGGCGTCTCTAGGCTCCGCCAATCAGATCTTTTCACGCAACAATGCACCCACTCATGCGCGTAAGATTGGGTAAGGAAATGATCGGGTTCTATCAATTAGGTCATGTTAACTAAAAAGAAAGCTTAACAACATTTCGAGAATTACCATTTATTGAATCAACAGTTTGAGAATCCATCTCAAAATGAACAATATTTTGAGATCCCACTTCATTAAATCAACTTTAAATAACCAATCTTCCAAGACACATAGTTCTGAGATCACTAGTTGTTGATTGAACAGTTCGATGATCCACCATGCGAGATTTGGCGCTCTAAGGTTCCCTCCGCAGCGATACGCCATTTTGAGAACCCTCAAAGCACTTTAAATAGAATCTCTCGTGAGCACGTCACCACTTTAATACATTAGCTGCACCATAGGCTACGGCCGTTGTCCTGATCACCCGTAAGTAGCTGTGCTACAGCCATGTTACCCCTCATTTTATTTGAGCAATAAGTAGAACAAGTATCGTTACCCCCTGACACCACGCAAACAATAAAATCCTGGACTGTTGCCTCGTCCGAGACCATCAGCCGCCTGTTCAGAGAGTTTACAATTTTGTTTGATTTGGGTAAATTGATTTTAAGCGCAGGGCTACTGCACGAGCATGTTTATAACCCCTGCTTTTTGAGTACGTCACATGTAACCATAGCGACGCTGAGATGTAGTAATTTAAGCAAGCAGAAATGTGAAATTTATTTAGCAGACTGATGAAATACAGGCCTTGGCCATGCAGGGATACAAGAAGCGGTCAAAAGTCTGCCTTTTTTCAAGATCTTTGAAGTTGGCTTCATCGCCATGGAATCGCCATTCTGTGACGTCGTTCTAAATAATCTTTAAGTCACCTGATTAATTTGCTGGTTAGACTCATCAACTGAGCGTAACAACAAAAACAAAACTTTAAACTCTCTAATCCCGCCGGCTATTGCCCGTCTTGTCACAGCGCCTTCTGACTGAGAACAAAAAAGAAAGGAAAACAGCAGGCTGTATTAAAAAAATTAAAGAGAAAGGTGAAAAGGTCATTCTGTGTCTTTGTCAAGCGACCATGCGGTCTGCTGACACTAACAAAATAATGAAGGTGATAACGAAACAACACTAAACAATCAATAAAGCACGTGCACCTCGCGTCAGCCGGCAAATCTAAGGTCTCGTGGGACACTCGTGGCGCACGCTTGTCAGCGCCTAGTCCTCTCTGCAGACACAGGTGTCGGCAAACAGGACCAAAACTTCGTGACACACCTGTCGGAGCATAGAACTAAGATGTCGTGTGGCACGCGTCAGAGCGCACGTGACCTGTTCAATAAGCCATGTTTCTTGTGTGGATAAAATCAACAGAGCGGCTCGCAGCACACAGTGTCAACAGACTTTTGGCAACAGTAACGGCACGGCACAGTGGGGCATCAGCCAGTTCCTCAAAGGACAACAATGTCTCACAGTAACAACACGGTATCTCAGGACAACAATTTCAGTAACAACACGGTGGAGTAGGCCGACAATAGAGTTCCTACGGACATAATAGTAACACAAATCGTAACAACACGGTGCTATGGTTCATAAACACAGAGTTAATATCGACAATAATAAAGGGAGCAATACAGAACAGTAAGTCGTGTAAACAGATAATAACAACAACAGACATAACAGAATCCTTTTCTGTTGGCAACAACGGGGGTGGGGGAGAGAACAGATTTCAACACATTTCCTGCAGGGAGCTAAGGAGGAAGCAAACACAGGGAGCAGGGAGAGGTTTTTGGGTGGTAGGGGAGTGTTTAAGACCCCCACTTGTCTGTGCCCATCTCTCCCTCGCTGTCTTCCCTTCCTTCACCCACGGGTTAAGTACCCATCCCCAGCTGGGGGGGGGGAACTGGGACAAATGCGCGAGCTGCGCCCCTCGGGTGCCGAATCAGCCTGCGGCCGCGCCCTAAGGTCCTGGGGCCGGGACTGTAACCCCTCGGCCAACCGTTTCCCCAGTAGAGAGCTGACAGGAGAAGATACCAGATACACAGTCTTCAAAACAGTGCCAACCATCACAGCATCTACTTCCCAGTAGAGAGCTGACAGGAGAAGATACCAGATACATAGTCTTCAAAACAGTGCCAACCATCACAGCATCTACTTCCCAGTAGAGAGCTGACAGGAGAAGATACCAGATACACAGTCTTCAAAACAGTGCCAACCATCACAGCATCTACTTCCCAGTAGAGAGCTGACAGGAGTAGATACCAGATACACAGTCTTCAACCAGTGCCAACCATCAGAGCATCTACTTCCCAGTAGAGAGCTGACAGGAGCAGATACCAGATACACAGTCTTCAACCAGTGCCAACCATCAGAGCAATGGCAGATAATTGTGAAGTGGGGCGAGCCTTCAGCGCGCGGACAGTTGACACCACCCTACAGATAAGATCTCTGATCTAGAGTAAAGTGGACGTGATCTGGATGTTTGAATCATGAAACACTTCACGTAACCTGGACATGATCTCAATCCTTGCGTCACTAAACATCTCACGTAACAGCGGATGACGCTGATGGTCCAATTATCGTCGTCTGTCCACTTGGATGAGAACTGATCAAAGTTTTAGTGAAGTAGATAAAACAAGAGGTTGTTATGTAGGGAATTTTATATGATACAAATGTTTACTAGCAACTTCTCCCTAACAACGTGACCCCAGCCAGATGGACACAAAAGCAAAACATTTGACTTGTCTGTCGCTCGATTCAAGGTAAAATGTACCTGTTGGTCAGGACACACCCCACGCCGTTCATTGGTTCATTTGCTCACTTACTCAATCCCCTCCTTTCGCTCAGCTTTATTCCTTATCTATGTCTATGATATGCACACATACATGTCACACACACACACACACACATACACACACACACACACACACACACACGCACACACATACATGTCACACACACACACACACATACATGTCACACACACACACACACACACTTCATTTTGGAGTGTTTCGCCGACTAAGCAGCTCAACGACTCCCCAGAGCAACATGAACAAGTAAACTGGAAGAAAACACAAATCAATAAATATAAAAAGTCGACAGTGCATGGGTATTAGTTTTTAAATCTCAGCCACAGGGCTGTCCACGGACCAAACTCATGACAGCGCGCGCAGTGTCAGTAGTCAGCAGTCAGCTTGTGTAATACTTTCCTGCACATTCGTTTTTACTGGTTGGAAAGACATCCGACCAGCCGTTATAAGACATATAGCAATTTTCCCCAGTTTTTATGTTACACCTTTCTTGAAATATGTTAGAGTGGCATCATTTTTTCCTCTAAGCTATTCGCTTCAATGTTCGTACACTCCGCATGTTTTATACGTTCAAATCATTATCCTAGAAGCAAGATGACGTATATTAAAATTTAAGAAAAGCAGCCATATCCTCTGCTATATTGTGCTGCCAGTAAAGCATACCAAACTATTATTATTATTATTATTGGATAACGCTGATTTTTAAGGGTTTGATGAAATCTTCCGGTCAGAAATGCAATTGGAGTTTTGCGAAGAAAATCGTGTCTCCACACAATGTAATCCAGTGATGTAGGAGGTATGGCCGTTATTTCTGCACACGCAAATGCTGGTTATACTTAGCGTATTCCACCCAAACCCTTAAAATGGAGAGATCTTCGCGAATCTGCTGTCTTTCAACTGTCGACTTGCTTGTGTCGGAAGCACAAGTCAACTAAATTCAAACTACTTGTTAAAAGACATTTTAGGTAGCACGTGCACAGAGCACTCCTCATAATCAACAACTACAGAAAACCATAAGGAATGATCTCTCCAGGAAACCCCGCATTCCCCCGCCCCAGCGACTGAGCACAACAGCTTCCAGCAATCTCGGTGTGCAGCCAAGTCCTGATGTGGTTTTGTCTGCAGTAAGCTAAAAAAAAAAACACCCCAGCATTTCCTGTTGACATTCTTCTAAAAGGACAACAGTATTACGATCGCCTTGGCTTGATGGTTGACACATGTGCTATTTCGGTAATTTCGGTTATATATTGTGAAACTGTTCAAAGTTTTGTCGTTTAGGCGAGATTCTTTTCACGTAAATTCACATTTTCTGTTGGCGGCTTTCACGAGTTGAAATGTCTTCGAAGTCTTCCGGTCCGTGATGTGGAGCAAATTAGTTGTGCAACTCTCTGTATGTGGCCCACACCTGCTGCTTGTGGGGGGGTGGGGGGCTTATTAGCTTTTTCAAGCCTAAGACTGGACTCATTAACCTAAACCCCTGCCTGGGACTTTAAGCCTTTCTAAGCTACTGCCTTTATCACGTAAAATCACGTAAAATCACGTAAGATGAGATGGTCACCGCGTGCTCTTCATATGACCTTCAGGCTGCTTGTCGTTCGTCCCCCATCCCCCCACCCACCAAATTGTGTCATCCAAAAGTGAGGGATGCCGGAAACGTTGTCTAGCAATATACTCAAATGTGATGACATAACCGAGGCAGGCTTTCTGAAAGAAGCAGACACACTGTGATTAGTACAGCCGCCTCTTCCTGACAGGAATAGTATGGTGACGTAATGTGATGTTGCCGTGTATCCCATTGCCACATATTTTTTTCCAGGAAGGAACGGGGTTATTTTATGTTTAAAGTTTTATAACCTATATAACGATACTGTCCAGACTTGAGGGGTATTTGGACGCTACAAAGACGTGCGCATCCTGTCCTTGGTAGCAGTTAAAAGCGGTGCCATAAGCCAAGAAATCACCTTCAGGTACATAACTTAGACCAGACAGCGATGTGCAGGTAAATAAGTTAAAATTTGTGTCCAGATATTATCTGCAGGTCGGCCATGGGTACAACGGTCATGGGTACAAAGGCTATGGGTACAACGCCTTCAGGCAATAATATCCAGGTAAGCGGGCTGTGCCAGGCACATCGCGTCCATCTGCCGGTGAATGTCCTTCATAGCCAGTCGTTCTTGTGGGCTGGTCTTCCAGCAGCCCAGCATTATGTCGTACACGGCTTCTGGACACAGGGCCGGCCGCCCCAGCAGACGACCGTTCCTGATGTAGTCTATCACCTGCAAGAAACAGCACCGTCTTGTAACCACTGTAATGTAATGTATCACCTGCAAGAAACAGCACCGTCTTATAACCACTGTAATGGAAAAAGCAAACCCCAACCTTTAATAAGTGGAATACAAATGCTCCCTTACAAGTTTGCTTATGTGTAAGAAGAAACGCTTCTTCAGCTAATTGTATGGAAAAAGTCTTTAACTTAATCAGTCACCCGTCAGAGGTCGCTAGTAATGCAGAAGGTTCCTTGTTTTATTTACGAAAGATGACCTTCTACTGACACACGGGATTTTTTTCAGCTCTGGTGTTTGAAATATACTCGCACTGGAAGTTATCTTACAAACCTTTACGGAGAGGATAACTGTGGGGTTAGGGATGTCTGCCCCTCATGAAACAATGTCAGAAGGCAGCAAGGGACAGATGACAGACGAAGGTAAAAAAAGTGGCAAAACTACACGGACATTTTACAAAGTGCTGACGTCATCGCAAGAATAGCAGAAAGTATAGCTGTTCTTGCAAAAATAAGAGAAACTGCTGACGATGTCTTGTCTACCATAATCAGCTCTCATCATGATTAACATTTGTTCAGTCTTTCGGTTCTGGCCAAGAATACTGGTCCCATTCTCGTGTATGGAATTGTGCGTGTGTGGAATTGTGCGTGTGTGGAATTGTGCGTGTGTGGAATTGTGCGTGTGTGGAATTGTGTGTGTGTGGAATTGTGCATGTGAAATTGTGCGTGTGTGGAATTGTGTGTGTGTGGAATTGTGTGTGGAATTGTCTGTGTGCGTGTGTGTGGAATTGTGTGTGCACGTGCAATGAGTCTGTGCGCCTTGTAAAAGAAGATGTGTACACACAGGCTGTACACACTGTAGACTATTGGTCAATCGCTAACCTCCACGTTGGACAGCTCATACCACGGTTGCTGGCCAAAGGTGAAAATTTCCCAAAGCGTGACGCCAAAACTCCACACATCAGACTCCACTGTGAAGGTGCGATACAAAATGCTTTCGGGTGGCATCCACCTGATAGGTAACATTGCAGTTCCCCCTACCTGTACACAGACATACAGCAGAGCCTGTCTTAATGTGCGAACCACTTGAGTATAAAGAGACATATAAGCAGCCGGACATGTCATAATGTAATGTGCCATCTATCTGTAAGCATACAGCTGAACATGTCATAATGTAATGTTCCATCTATCTGAAAACAAAAAGCTGAACATGTCATAATATGCCATCCGCTTGTAAACAAAGATACATATGAACATTGGAACATTAATATCTATTTGCCGTATAATTGTAAGCAGATATACAGCTTATCGTACAGCTATGTATCATATAGTTTGAAAGCACACGCAGGTCTCTTAAGTCACACAGGGCCATGCAACATGTTCTCAGTGTTTGTAGAGAAAGATATGCTCTCAATACAGGATGACTGGTCACAGTAGAACTACTGCCATAGACATGATGCGAGACAAATGCCAACTAAAAATGCAAAGAGAATGCAGAAGATTGGTAAGATTCCCTGAGTAACCATGCCATAGATCTGATCCCTTACCCACGGCTGTCTTCAATTCTGCCATACTTACCCTGTAGTAGTCAGTACTGTAGACATCACGTGACATTCCAAAATCTCCTATCTTCACCTTCAGCTTGTCGCCCACCAGACAGTTTCTGGTGGCCAGATCCCTGTGCACAAAATGCTGGGAAGCCAGGTACTCCATGCCGGCTGAAATCTGACAAGCCAGGTGAAAGGTTAATATTGTAAACTGGATGTTCCATGCATGTCGATATAAATGACAACATCCCAGGTGATAGGTTAGTGTTGTAAACTGGGTGTTCCATGCATATTGATATAAATGACATCCCAGGTGAAAGGTTAGTGTTGTAAACTGGGTGTTCCATGCATGTTGATATAAATGACAACATCCCAGGTGAAAGGTTAGTGTTGAGAAACTGGATATTCCACGGCTTTTAATAACTGACAGCAAAGCAGGTAAAAAGTTAGCGTTGAGAAACGATATTCCACTTCTGTTGATATCTGACAACAAGCCACGTGAACAGTTGAGAAATTAGATATTTCCATTCTTGTTTATATCTGACAAGCCAGGTAAAAACATTAGTGTTGAGAAACGATATTCCGTGTCTGTTAATACCTAACAACAAGCCAGATCAAACGTTAGTGTTGAGAAACTCTTTGTCTATATGACAAGTCAAGTGAAAGACTACTGTGATAGAGACAGCCACATGTAGTACAGGGTTTAAGAAATTCAGATGATAAATGGTAAACAGGACACAAATACAGTCAACCAGTAAACAACCACGGACAAAGAATTACATTTGAGGAAAGCCAGACGTGTGCCTTTGAGTAATGTGAACTAAGAATTTCGGCATATCTAAACCTATGAGCATAGACACGACTTCAGATATTAATCACCAGAATTTACCCACCACCACCACCACCATCACCACCACCCTTCTCTAAAAATGAGTGCATTACGAGGGAGCGGGGTTACGGCAGTGTGATCTTGCAGGAAGCTGGCAAGTTTTCATGCTCCAAGCACAGTGGGAAAAAAAGGTTTGGAAACGGCCAGAGTAGTTCGTAACTCCGAGCAAACGTGGAGAATTTCAATGAGCTGTAAGGAAACGCGCCGTCAGGGGTCGATGAGGAACACACGGCACGTGCATACTGACGACCTGTCACCACCACCCCCATACCCCATCTCCTTGAGCCTTCCCAGCATTCCTTGCTGCCAGGTTTTCTTTTTTAATCTTTGACTATCTGATCCTCCCGTTTGTAACAGAGAAGCAAGTGAAAATGAACTCACATTACCTTTCGACAGCACGATGGTATTAACATGAATAATATTTTGCTGTTTGTCTCAAGTGACTCAGAGATCTACCTTGAAATGACACAAAGCCCATCCATGCCTTACACACGTCCCTTTCATCATAAGGAAGGGTCGGGAAGCAGAATAGCATCAACTGTGCTGGAACAGTGAAACGTGTCTCATTCTGTGACGTAAGAGTGCTGGAACAGTGAAACGTGTCTCATTCTGTGACGTAAGAGTGCTGGAACAGTGAAACGTGTCTCATTCTGTGACGTAAGAGTGCTGGAACAGTGAAACGCGTCTCATTCTGTGACGTAAGAGTGCTGGAACAGTGAAACGTGTCTCATTCTGTGACGTAAGAGTGCTGGAACAGTGAAACGTGTCTCATTCTGTGACGTAAGAGTGCTGGAACAGTGA
>SMGT01008619.1:38105-48574 GCA_004794575.1 Lanistes nyassanus
AGCCATACAGTGTCCATACACTAGCCAACCAATACAGTTGCCGGCCACTTTTACATGTCAGTGTTTCCTGTGATTTTGGTCTGGATCTATGCTCAGGCCAACTTCGATAGAAGTGCCGCACTAACGATCACAAATGTGGAGAAAATTACTTGTTACCATCAATAAACATCGCCCTATACATCGTGCTGTACATCAGCCTATACATCGTCCACATTATAAAAACACAAGCTGTCCGAAGTTCAGTCCTTCTACAAGTTACTTTGCAGGAAACATTGCAATATAGCTTTATGACTAAAGTGTACTTTTATTTTTGTTATTATTATTAAGGCAGGGGTCCAGCAGTGTTACTTGAAGCGTAATCTGTGGTGTAAAAAAGTCGCTGAACCACGGATTATACACAGACACAAACGGAGTCAACGTTTCGGAACGAGAAAATCAAACTCACATTCAGAAAGTATTCTCTCGGCTCATTTTCCAGTGCTATTTTTTTTAACTTCAAGCTGCAGTCATTTGTTTAATTTTTGGTTAACAGGTTAATGGGTTCCGGACTTGAGAAGCAAACTTAAAATAGATGTACTTTAATAAAATTAAAGTTAAAAAGAAAAAAAAAATAGTAAAATATACAAAAAATGCCAAGAAACCTGTCGAGAAATATATTTCTAAAAATTAAATAATATAATCATAATAATAACAAGCGCATTCTAGGCAAATGAGAGGAGAATGGTGGGGTTCCGTAGGGTAGGAAGGGTGTAGGAGTGTAATTATCGATGATAACACAGTTCTAAGAGTAACGTTAAACACTATAACTTGGAGTGTCATGGTCTGACACAGTTCTAACAGTAACGTTAAACACTATAACTTGGAGTGTCATGGTCTGACACAGTTCTAAGAGTAACGTTAAACACTAAAACTTGGAGTGTCATGGTCTGACACAGTTCTAAGAGTAACGTTAAACACTATAACTTGGAGTGTCATGGTCTGACACAGTTCTAAGAGTAACGTTAAACACTATAACTTGGAGTGTCATGGTCTGACACAGTTCTAAGAGTAATGTTAAACACTGTAACTTGGAGTGTCATGGTCTGACACAGTTCTAAGAGTAACGTTAAACACTATAACTTGGAGTGTCATGGTCTGACACAGTTCTAAGAGTAACGTTAAACACTATAACTTGGAGTGTCATGGTCTGACACAGTTCTAAGAGTAATGTTAAACACTGTAACTTGAAGCGTCATCGTCTAACACAGTCTCGTAATGCACTTCCGGTCACCTGGCAAAATACAGTGTTTTCTCGTGGTGCCACTTAGCACCATGCTGACAAGTCGTATTTGGCAGAATCCTAGAACTTACATATCCAACACAAATAGATATAAAGGAATAAGCACACTTTTGTGGCGCGAAATGCTGAAGATGAGCTTTGAAATCGACGCCGGAATTTGGTACTTTGACCAAGAAACAACCTATAGGGTGCTTTGCCTTGTAAGATGCTTTGCTTACACAAAACGGGCCAGAAATAACTGCGGTCAAAATTGTCTCCGAAGAATCAACAATCTGGAATCCAACAGTCCGGAATCCCAAACATGGTTACTCCATCAACAGGAACTAAGAAAATGCACTCCCCCATTGTATCTGTCTACAAAGCATCTGAAAGTACCAGTCGACAGGCCACAGACGTACAGGTGGTCACTTTTGTTCGACAATTACCTTTGGCAACGTATTATAGAAACACCAAAACTGAGAAGTCTTGCTGCCAGGAGATAAAATAATCGATCAATAAATCTCTACGTCAACATCACTCCCCACGCACCTCCCACCAGCCAAGTTCCACTGACGTAAATATCGACTTTCAACCCCCTCAGTTCGGTTGTTATTGGACGCGGGCAAATCTGAGATATTTTCTGAGCTCTTCAGTGTTAGATCAATCCTGACTGGTAATTGACAATGTGACGCTGGCTTCCTAAACACCTACAGACTTCACACAGGTAAGAATTCTGATAACCTACAACTAATATGTTTCAAAACAATTTCATATTGGGAAATATTCCACATTGTTCTTATCTTTAGCTTCTGGGTATTTTTCGTTTGTTTTTCCTAACATAGCAAATATTTGTTATTATTTCTTTTATTTAAACAAATACTAGTCTGTTTGCACAACACGTTCGTCGCAATTCTATACTACTTTAAAAAAAGATCAGTGTAAACAACACTGCAAAAAGAAATATTCTTAGTATGGAATGTAACATTTAGACTAAAGAAGTAAATGTGAGTCTGTAAATAAGACAGTATGGCTTTTTTGTCCCGGTTGCTTGTTTTCTACCACCTCCGAACATTCTTCTTGCCCTTGCAATCTGGCCGAGGCGGACAGGTGCACATTTAGGAATATGTCTTGAGGCTGATCACAAGCCAAGTGAATACAGGAAAAAAATTCCAATTAAAAAAATCTGCAGTTCTGAAAATCAGCGACTAACGTAATGTACCACGATTTTCAAGCACAACAATTTTTAACTGCCACAGGTTAGAAAAATTGCTATGTCGGTTTCTGTTCTTTTAGTCTCTTCATTCGATGATTTTTGTATGCAGGCAATTTTTGTTTCATTTTCGCCGCAAATTGTGTCACATCTGAAATTTCTTTGGCCAGTTTTTGCACAGGCGTTTAGAGTTTGCGTCATCCGTCCTTCCTTCAAGCGTGCATCGCAGCTTTTCTCTCATTTTCTACTCCTTGAAACAAACCTGTGCCGTTTTTTAAAATAAAGTTTCGATGTCTCGATACTGCGGAAACGGTTGTCTTGAAATGGTGTTGAAAGGTAAACACGGTGTGAAAAACAGTAAATGCAACTATCGGTGTCACAGTTTTCCAAGGGGCTGAAACTGTGCTCCATTAATCCGTTGTCTTGAAATGGCGTTGAAAGGTAAACACGGGGTGAAAAACAGTAAATGCAACCATCAGTGTCACAGCTGTGTCCGTTATACCGTTGTCTTGATATGGCGTTAAGAGGAGGACAAATTCAACGCAAAATGACACGCCATCGGTGTCGCATTTTGTAAATAAAGCTGTAGACTATTTTCGAAGGAGAATAAACTGTTTAAACTAAGGGAAGCGAATGGCCTAGTGGTTAGAGCTCTGGCCTCTAAACCCGACGGCGCTGGTTAGATATCCGTGCGCCCCACCACACTCCCCCCCCCCCCCAGTTTACACAACTGAAATGTTGTCTGACGCATGGGTCGGGGAAAGTAAGGCAACGAGGGGGAGATGTTAGTCCTCAGAAAGTTGTCTTAAACACCCCACTCCCCTACCACCTCTCTGAAGGTCACGGGACAACATTTACCTTTTACCTGTAAACTATAGTTCATGCATCCACGTGCTTGTCTGTGTGCAACTGCTGCAGCTGCACGAACGATGGTGTTACAAAATTAAATTAGTATTTGTTCATTCGGCCTCGGGGCGCCGTCACGTCTTGATAGTGTACAGCACTGTGGGGCTTGACCTTAGACTGTCACATTTCTAGTTGTTCTCGCTCGGTCCGCGCGGAGCGCTGCTAGCAGGCGACAGTTCTGACAATCGTAAGAACGCACTGACGGTCTCGATTTCTTGTAAAGAAAGAGGTTGGCTACGTGACCGTTCTTTTTCAATCCTTCGCCGAGTTGAATGTGAAACTTCTAGACGATAGGAGTTGCAGTGACGCAATTATTCATTCACTGGAGTGTTCGATCAGCTTTTTCTATATATAAACCTAGGGGTCTGGGGGTCGGAGAGAGAGAGATCAGCTGAAAGCGATTTAAAATGATGAGTTAACACCAGTCCTACCATTTCCGTTCTGACCGAAATATACTGTTTCTATACTATATATAAAACATATATTTCTGACCTATACAAACACACACATATATATATATATACACTGCTTCTGACAAATACCATTTACTGTTTCTAAATATATAGGTATATATACTGTTTCTGACCTATGTTCTGTTTCTGACTTATATACTTTAGATATATACTGTTTCTAAAATATGCATGTATACACTGTTGCTGACCTATATATACACTGTTTCTGACACACACATATATATATATATATAGTTTCTGACATATATATATATATAGTTTCTGACCTATATATATACACACAGTTTCTGACATACTATATACTGTTTGACCTATATATCTATATATAGTTTCTGAACTATATACGCTGTTGCATCGTTGTGCAGAGCTACGCTTTTCTGAGAGATCAGTTCGACGGTGAATAAAAACAACGCTTCACTCACATTTGTGGGACCGTGTCGTCGCCGAGTTTGGTTAATCGAGAACGTTAAAACTTTAAGAAAACCCGCTGAGAGCTTAAGGCCGGCGCCTCACATCAAACGAGGCTACACATGCATGCACCCACAAACAGACACGCGCGTGCACACACACATGCGCACGCATGCGTACGCAACCGCAGTGAAATCAGATAAGCAGCTTTGTGTGGAGAGAGTAAGTGTGTGTGTGGGTGCGTGCTTGCACAGTCTCTCCGTCCCAATGGATACAAACTCTCGACGATCTTGAAAATATTGCTGCTGTCGCTCGTTTCCTCTAACTTAACAGGAAGTAAAACGTTGAAAGGAACAGATCCGCAAGGAAAACTGACCTCAACGCATCGGTTTGTTTCGCCCACAGAAACACTGTCCTTGCAGAAACTGCTTGCCCTGTGCATGTTTGTTCTGGCACGACCGTCTGTCGTCAGAGGAAAACTTATTCACATGCAGGATGTCTAGCATGTCTGGGAGTAATTCGATCAGCGCTATCCTCCTGCCTCATTGAATCTTCCGAGACTGAAACGAGCGCTTTGCTGGAATCCCTATCTTGTGATGGCAAGCAGGGAGTGCATGCTTTCTTCACCGTCAGGAAACGTGGTGAGTAGGAAGACAGACAGACACACACACACACGCATGCAGACACACATACAGATTTTGAAACAGTTTTCTTCAAATTTGTCGGCTCTACAAAAATACAAAAACCAATTACATCCAATTACATCAAAATACACGCGCGGAATTCCCCATGATATTTTTATGTGGATGTAAAATAAGGTTAAGCGACAGTCTGCTTTGGAAGACCTCAGTGTAACAAAGACGGTGGCTTGCCTTCGCTACAGACATAGTAACGAAATCACTATTAGTTCTTGAAGACTGTTTGGCCCGTATCAGCATTAACGTTGAACTAAGACAAGCATAGGGTGGGGTGGGAGGGAGGGTTGTACAGTACTCTATACACAGCATTAAAAATGTATGTGGAAGCCTTACAGGTCTAAATAAACAATAACTTTAGTACTTCCAGTAACTACTCAGATCACGCATAAGTGATTGTGCGTGCCTTCGTGTGTGCGTCCGTGCGTGAATGTGCGACCCACTGAATGGCCGAGAAAAAAAATTCGGGATGTAGAATTTTTAACATATTTTCTACACTAACTTGTGTTGCACACTGACTTTACATGTTATGCCATACGTTTATCAACATGGGAACTCCGTTATATATTAATATTTTAGTATACCTGTCCACGTCCCTTAAGATTTTTGAACCTTTGTGCACACTCTCGTACATTTTCCTCTCAATGTTAACAGGATCTTTGGAGACGGATGAACTCTGATGGCTTCATTACAAAAGGAAAGGGACCAGGGAAAAATGAAACGAAAAAGGGGGAATAAAAGAAGGGCTGCTCTCGGGTGCGGTTTCTGCCCTTCTCTCTCTCTCTCATGTCAACATTTTCACTCCAGGGTCTGCCGGCGGGAGCTAGCAACTGTCTTCAAAGGCGCCGTCGGCTGTTTCTGGGCGCTCAGGTGTCGCGCTTAAGGGCATCAACATTTTCACGTCAGCAGTCTGGCTCACAGCCCTGGTCGGGCTGCCGGCAGCCCGCGGCTGACTTCTGTACAGTTGCCAGTCCTGGAGGTGTCGAAGAATGTCTAATTTTCTAGCGTTTGTGAAACACATTTTTAGATGACGGAAAACCCAGTACAGTTCGTTTTCCCGACTCAGTCCAATTAACCTGTCTACAGCTAAACCTGGAAGAACAGACTGCTTTAACATGTCTGTCAGGCCTGAGGCGTTTCAAAATCTTGTAAACGAAGCCACTCAAACACTAGTTATGGAAAGTGAAAACGCTTATTTAAAAATTGAAAACACTCCTTAGAGGGGTGGGGGATGAGGAATCATAGCGAGACTTAACAACTGTCAGCTAACCCTTGTGAACCGCAGCTTTGCACTGGAACTCCGGGTGAGGGAAGGGGGTAGGAGTGCGGGCGGCAGAAAGTCGCTTGTGCCTTCAGGCTTCTGATCTAACTATGCAGTGTGTGTGTGTCTGTGCGTGCGTGCGTGTGTGCGTGCGTGCGTGCGAGGGAGGAGATACAGACCTGAGATGTGTGTGTGTGTGTGCGTGCGTGCACGGGAGGGAGGAGAAACAGACCTGAGATGTATGTGTGTGTGTGTGTGTGCGTGCGTGCGTGCGAGGGAGGAGATACAGACCTGAGATGTGTCTGCGTGTGTGTACGTGCGTGCGTGCGTGCGAGGGAGGAGATTCAGACCTGAGATGTGTGTGCGTGTGTGTACGTGCGTGCGTGCGTGCGAGGGGGGAGATACAGACCTGAGATAGTTGTTGAGGTCGCCGTTCTCCATGAACTCAAAGATCATCATCAGCGTCTCGCCCTCCGTGCAGACTCCGTAGAAGGCGACGATGTTGTCGTGCTGCAGGCTGGACAGAAGCTCCGCCTCGCGCTCGAATTCAGCCTTCGTTGTCTCGCCCGGCTCGCCTTTCAGCGTCTTCACGGCCACCATGGTTATCTCCCCTTTGAAAAGGTGCGTGCACGTGCCCAGGTACACCCTCCCGAAAGCCCCCTCTCCCAACACTCGAATGAAGAGAATAGTATCCAACTTTACGTTTCGAAGGCTACCTGGAAACAGAAAACACTGCTAAATGTGCACTTAGTGACTAAAGACACAACACTTTCTCTCTTTCTCTCCCCCCCCCCAGTTCTACAAAATTGCATCTGATGCTAACAAGAAGTACGTACCTAACAGTATTTTGGAAAAGACATTTATGTCAACGATTTATTTTCGGCAGAGTATTTGACACAGTGCCTGAAATCTCTCTTAACTTTATGTCAAAGGCACGCCCCTCGTATATACGAAGCAAAAAGCGTACTGGAACTGGATGATTTGTGACCGGAAGTGTCGTCATAGTTGGGGTTGTCAACCAGGTACATGCCGGTGAGCGGCATGGCTTCTCTCTGCCGGTTCTCATTTTTCTCCCCTGGAGTGGGAAGCTTCCGGCGGCTTTTAGAGTTGCCTCCCTGGCGCGCCACCTTCCGTTGCCTGACGCGGATGAAGATGACCGGCGTGAGAATGAGGAAGACTAGAGCGACGACACAGGCGGTAATGACGATGTACATCTGGGGAAAGTTTGCACACATATCTCAAACAGTTTGACTGACACCTGCACTAATAAATATTCTGTTTGTCTTCAATTGCAATACAAAGGAAAACATGCTGCAAGGATCATATAGTCAGAACACATTATGCATTTATTCCGCTACTGCTGAATAAAACACGATAACATTTGATAAATGACACCTGTCCTGGTTTCAGAACCTTTCACGACAGAAAACAGGGGTGGGAAAAATGCAAGAGATGTCTGACCGCCGGGGTCAGAATAACTCTGTCCATCTGGCCGACTGCAACACACGCTGTCGAGCTTGGCTGACATCTTCGCAACTCGACTAGCACAGATTGTCTCCGTCGGATTATGAGAAAACACCGTGTCACACGTGACATGACCACCATAACGAGAGAAACATTATTACGTTTTTTTTCATCTGGTTCAATAAAACGTTAGCTTTAAATAAAATGTTAAGCGCAGTCGGACTTACAACTTCCTGCTGTTTTTCCTTCTCACGCTTTGTATTAAACAGATTTTTCCCACGTTTCTTCTTATTATTATTAAAATCTGTAGTGAATATTAATATTGTGTGTATGGAACAAAATAATATCGGAACAAATGACTGCTGCTTGGAGTGAAAACAATAAGAAGAACAGATTATCTGTACCAAGTTAGGACAGAGTCAGACACAGTCGGGGTTTTGGGGCATTGCCTCTTCGTCAGGACAAGAAAGACAAAAGAGAAGACACGCAAAACAAAACACACTTAGAGAATTACATCTAGACACTCATCTGGTGTGAGCAGAGAGGGGGAGACGGCGCTGAGGACAAGCCGAACTTGTTCTCTCTATATGTTATACTCTCTTTGTGTTTTGTTGTGTTTCTTTTTGTCTTTCATTTCCTGACGAAGGGACAATGCCCCGAAACGTCGACTTTGTTTTTGTCCTAACTTGGTGCAGATAATCTGCTATTCTTAATAATATTTAATGGCCGCTGATGGTCTGAAATAAAATCTGGAATCTAAGCTAAGAAGAAAACCTACTGTGTCCACGTTGATTGGTGGTTTCATCTGCGCTTGCAGACTGCTGTTGCTTGCGTCAGGAGGTTGTGGAATCATGGGGGGTCCTGCTGCTCCCCCGGGCACCGACAGTCCGTTCGGCTTGTTGGACGGCCTGTGAAAGCCGCTCTCTGGAAATAAAGAGATAGTTTGTTGGACTCGGGTTCGTCACGCGGCATTTACATATCGCCCTCTGCATATTCACGGGCTGTTTGGTGAGTTCTATTTTTTCCCGACAGTATTTTAAGTCATCTCTGAAATACACAGTTTGGTGAACAGCATTGTGGCAGGGTGCTGTGGGAATCCACAGAAAAAGGCAAAATCTTGAGGCCAATAGATACGTCATTACTTTTATTTTATTTGCTTCTTTTATTTTTTTAGAGACAGGACGTGGAGTGAAAAGCAAACAACATGGTGTTTATGGTGCTGTCTGTAAACACTCCGACAGGTAAAAATCAAAAGATCTGTGTAGCCCTCTCTCTCTCTCCCTCTCTCTCTCTCTCTCAGTACAAGTATTACGATATCATACAAGAATTATAAGAATCCTTTTCCAAGATAGTGAAAATTGTTGAGGTCGACCTATAGTAACAACAGTTCATATTGTTATAATTATTTGAGATTATTGTCCTCTGACTATCGTGTAAAACTTTTGATAATTTCTATCTGCATGTGCTTGAATGTCTGTTTTGATGTTTCCTACATACAGGACTATTTTGCTCGAGCATTGTGGTTTTCAAGGATGAACAGTTCATAACTTAATATCAACTTTAAAGTTTTGTGGGTTGTTATTGTAATGAATGTAATTTTCAAGATTTGTTATTAGACGAAGTAACGCTGTCAAAAAAAGAATAGAAAAGGCTAAGGGGTAGGATAAGATTTCCATTTTTTTCACTCTCCTCCCAGAATAGTTAGCCAAGTCCATTTATGCTGTTGCCTATCGTTGAAACAAAATCGAATTTCAGTAAGAGGATCTCAAGGGACTGGAGAGAGAGAGAGTGATAACATTTCCCATGGCACGTGGCTGTGGGTAGAGGGCGCCCCTCTGTCTGCCATCTTCACCAGCTGATGAAAGCCCAACCTGTCACTGGGCGGCAAAGCGGTCGCTGCGCAATCGCTGTTGGCCATCTAAATTGGAAGGACACAGTTTAACGGGATCCAAGACCTGCTGCTTGTAAGGAATTTTTGTCAGACATCGCGTTTAAAGAGTGCGACCCCCCTCTCCCTCCCCCTCCACGGCTTGTGGACTGTTTGCCGGTGACGAAGTTCTATCGTCAGGTTCAAGTTTTTCTGCACACACCGCTGTGAATAATACGGTCACCCCGAACGATGTCCTGATATGTACCCAGTTTGCGGCGGGACCCACCCAACAGCCAACAAACCACGAACATGCACACGACTGACTGTCGCTCCAAGCCGCGCAGCACGTGCACTCGACTGAAAATAACAAGTTTCAGGGATTTCAAACCCAGCAGCATGTACACATTACTAAAATAAATTGCATCCATTTCCAACTCGATCTATAGCAACTATTCACGACCATGGGTGGATTACGGAGGGGGGAGGAGCCGAGGTACCCCCCCACCAGCAGAAAGAGAGAGAGAGAGGTGGACGCTGTATTTTGACTTTGTGTCGCCAGTTAGAAATGGCCAAGCTACAGACACTCTGGTACTGTGCCATGTTCAGTGGTTTTGGTAAAACACACCGTCACGGAAACGGGTCATGTAGGGACAGACGCGTTCGTGAGTACGCTGGTTCGATTGCTCTCAGCGATGACGAAGCGCTAAATTTAGAACGATGCGGGTAGGTGACCCGCGTGTTTGAGGATAACGCGCTTAGTTTGAAAGTTAGTGGACTGTCGACGATGACAGAACAGTGCGGGGCGCATGAAGGACACTGTCGACGATGACGGAACAGTGCGGAGCGCATGAAGGACACTGTCGACGATGACAGAACAGTGCGGAGCGCATGAAGGACAGTGACGACGATGACAGAACAGTGCGG
>SMGT01008619.1:50147-71609 GCA_004794575.1 Lanistes nyassanus
CGGAGGGCATGAAGGACACTGTCGACGATGACAGAACAGTGCGGAGCGCATGAAGGACAGTGACGACGATGACAGAACAGTGCGGAGCACATGAAGGACACTGTCGACGATGACAGAACAGTGCGGAGCGCATGAAGGACAGTGACGACGATGACAGAACAGTGCGGAGCGCATGAAGGACACTGTCGACGATGACAGAACAGTGCGGAGCGCATGAAGGACACTGTCGACGATGACAGAACAGTGCGGAGCGCATGAAGGACAGTGACGATGATGACAGAACAGTGCGGAGCGCATGAAGGACACTGTCGACGATGACAGAACAGTGCGGAGCGCATGAAGGACAGTGACGATGATGACAGAACAGTGCGGAGCGCATGAAGGACAGTGACGACGATGACAGAACAGTGCGGAGTGCATGAAGGACAGTGTCGACGATGACAGAACAGTGCGGAGTGCATGAAGGACAGCGACGACGATGACAGAACAGTGCGGAGCGCATGAAGGACAGTGACGTAGCGAGAGAAGGAGAAATACTGCGAGTGCCAAGACACGGTAGCAGAACCCTTCATCGGCACTGGGAGGTCGACGGGAGTTCGCGTGTCATGTGTTCCCGCCGACAGATTCAGCTGGCACAACCTTAGAAGTTGTTGCGGCTGGAGTGTGGAGGAGACGATTTCCTCCAAGTGAGAGACATCTAGTGTGACTGGCTCTCTGATGACATCTGATACCCAGGCTGAGTGCCGGATTGACCGAGAAAGCACTGATTTCCGTGGCTACGAACTTTTTACGTTAGTGTAACGCGTCCCAGCAGAGTGGCTCAAGTTTTTCCAGTTTCTGTATTCTTTTACCCTCAGGGGGTATTCAGAAAAAATGAAAAAAAAAATAAAAAAATTGTCAAAAAACACATCAATCATAAATTCACATGGCATTAGGATATGCATATATTGATAAGTAAAATCAATGATTAATAAACACACAAATAACACGCTCAATCACTCAACCAGACGTACCCACACGCAAAAACATAGGAACATATTCATCTATTCATTAATGCACTCTACTAAGAAGTATTTTAAGAAAATTCACTAACTTGGTCAATACAGTTTTGTTTTTGCAAGAAAAGAGTTTATGTATTGGGCGCGACGTGATGTGACATGTGAGGATAGACACTGTGAGGATAGACACTGTGAGGATAGACACTTTAAACAGCGATTGAGCTGGAGCTGGTTGAAGTTGTTGACTATCTTTGGATGTCGGGCTCGAAAGGCTTTGTGCCTATACCGTCTGAGACACTAGAGGTTACGGTGTATGTCGATGTGACATCCTCGTCCTAATATAGCGTGACTATTGTAGAGTAAAGGACATCCGTTAGGTCGGAGAACGGATAGGAAATACTAAATAGTAAAGAGACTGTCCGATTTACTCTTACTTTGAAATCCTTGTGGATAGTTACTCTTGATAGTAAGTCTGTGTGACGACACTCAGGTAGTTTCTAGGTTTTAATCTTGCAAAGAGCAGGGAACGAAACCGGATCTGTCTCCTACATAAAAGCTTTACTCGACTTGCCAGTGTAGAGAAGGGTTTGTGAGACAACTTGCATATGGATGATATCAAAAAACACAAACAGTCGTTTGCGTTTCCTCGGCCCGTCGCACAGAATTTCATAAACTCAGCATCAGTTAGCCTGGTTACGCAATTAAAACAATAAACCAGATGCTTTTTTTAGAAAAGCGGTCTCGACATCAAGGGGGCAGGTATTCCTGTCGTGTGTCGGTGACCTTGTTTCCAAAGCCACCTGTTGTCAGCAGCAAAAACAAAACCTTTGGTCATTTTGTGGTAGAGTCCACCTCTGGCCGTGGGTGTCTTCTGTACTGGAAAAAAGTGTGTGTCTTACGGTTTGACTAAATAAAGTATGCTTCTTCTAACAGAGTGATGGTGCTTTGTGTTCTTATAGAGCAATGGTCTGGTGTTATTTGGCAGAAAGCAAAGTCCACTTTTGGCGAAAGTGAATTTTTCCTACCAGCAAGTCCACCAATCAAAGCTCTATTTTCTTACAAAAAAATCAAGTGTGTAGCTTTATTAGACTACGATATCAAAACAGTAAGTCCACTTTATATATATATATATACTCATTCGCGGCAGGTGAGTCCGTCAACACTTCTCCGATAAATTACTGGACTCACTGAGTCACTGTATTCCGACGCAATCCATTGACAGGAGCTGCTGCCCTTTGGCTGAGGGTTCTAAACATTGAATAACGGATAAACTCAGGTAGATCAAAGTACCCATGCACTCAGTTTATCTCTTTTGCTGAAGCAAGTCTTGTGGGTTTTTTTTACAAACTTTGCCTTCAGCAACATTGTTCATATCAACTGTCTTGGTTTAGAAATTCCGCAGTTTTACACGAGAGTCCTGAATACTAATAGACATGTTTTTTCTCAAAACTTGCTTCAGCGGACTTGTTGCTTTTTCCTGCTAGCCGATGGCAGTAGTTGTTTTGTGATTTTAACAGAATAATAGGTGCCTTGTGTTCTGATTAGACCAAACAGAGTAATGTGTACCTTGTGTTCTGATAAAACCAAGCGAGTGTCGCTCTTATTAATTAAGCATCCTATTCATTTTGATCCATATATCCTCACGGTACACAGGTGTGGGCACCCTGGCAGAAAAAAGTGTCTATAATATTTTGGTGCTGTGTCTTTCCTCTCTGGATAATCAAAAAAAAAAAAAGAATGCTGCAATATTGCGCGTCCCCTATATGCAGTATTGTCTAATGTCAAACTGTAAAGTTTTAGTTTTAGTCAGGTCTTGAGGGTGTGAACACATTTCACGCGAATCTAAACGATTTTCTTTTGTTTTCCTCAGCTGCTAGAGTCTACTCGCTTCATCACTGCTGATGGAGAACAGTTCATCACTACAGTAACTCAAGGAAAACAGTTCGGCACTACAGTAACGCAAACAGAACATTTTAGGACCCTTGTGATGCAAAAAGATCATTTAAGCACTACTGCAAAGAGAATATGTCAACACTTTTCAACACAAGGAGAATATTTTAACACTACTGTAAAGCGAGGAAAACATATCAGCACTACTCATACTCATAATGTGAAGAAGTGATGGTGAGAAGTGCTCGCTCTTCAGTCGAGGCTGTTTATCTACCATGTCTGTATGTGGTCATACGTAGCCCTCAATGTAGGCCTAATTGTTACCGACGCAGCTATCACAGGTCCTTTATGGCAAGTGAGAATATTGCAGTGCATGTCAACACGATCAATAATTATAACAAACAATGAAATGTGGGCAAAGTTACAGCGAATACAGGCGACCGTGTAGCACTAACCAGTAACTCATAACTGTAACACTAACAGATTATTGTCGCACACACCTGTATGCAGGCTGGGAAATAGCACTGTAATGTTGGCGGAGTCCTGTCCCAGTTCGTTGTCCACGATCAGGGTGTAGATCCCCTCTAGCCTGTGGATTGGGAAGAGCAGTATGCGGCCTCCAGACAGCAGGCCGTTTGCCTGGGGCTGCTGTTCATCCCGCCATCTGCTCTTATTCTCTGGAGCGCCGTTGAAAAGCCACGTGACTTGCGGTAACGGCCAACCAGCCACATCGTAGCAAAGCAAGGTCTCACTGTGATCCCTGTCCTTCTTTTTTAGATCCAGGATTTTTGGAGAGTCTGTAATTATCAGTTGGCGCCAAAAAATCCATCTTTTATAGATCCAGTATTCTCAAAGTCTATAAACTATAAGTTGGTACCAGTAAATTCATCTTTCTTAAACCCAATAGTTTTAAGGACCATGCAAAGAGTCTGTAAATGATAAGTTGGTGCCAGCATATTCATCTTTAGCGTTAAGCTGGTGCGGCCATTCGATGTTACGGAACTCCCGTGTTTAGCTTGTTAGGATCTTTTCTGTTTATCTAGCAAAGCCGGTGAATGCGATTATAGCTAGAGGAAGCGTCACTGTTAGTCCTCTGCGCATGCGTCACTTTTTCCCTTCCGCACCTCTTCTTTTTGCCCCCAAACGCCGTTTATTTTTTCGAGCTCTATCGCCGAGAAAGATTATTCTCTTTCGCATGCGCTTCTGAGAATAAACGCGTTATTTACTCAGTATTTGTTTTCGCTGTATGGATCAACTAGGTGATGAGTTTCGTTATTGTTATCTTTTCAGTTTAATTATAAGATTGAAGACGACCTGGAAGCGAAGGTGCCTGCAATGGGGCTTTGATCAGCTTCTGGTGATGAATGCTTAACCAGCAAGAATCTACACTTCTCATGGGTAGGAGGCACACATAGCCGACCAGCATCATTATTTACGTATGCTGTGCAAGCTCCCTTCCTGTCTGACTCTCCTTTTTGTTTCCCGAGCCCCTCCTCTCTAATCCTCCTCCGTTTTCCTGGCGATGTCACCCTGTGCCTGCTTGGCCATACATGCTTGGTTAGAGCTAGCAACCATTGATTTCTCTTCTCCTATTTCATCCGCAACACAGCCTGACATAAGTTCCAGAGCGTTATATATTGTAGCAGTAGATTAGAGTAGTACATCATATTTCTAGCTGTTAGACACAGTGGGAACTCTCTGATCATTATTAAGTGCATATGCACTTATTAATCCGAAACTTTATCTGTTGGACTGGGTAGGAAAGAGACCAGCACAAAACCACAGACAAACTTACGTCTTACAAGCAGCCTCACGCCCACTTTTGCATAGTCTATAGAGGTGTATGCAAAACACGTCACATTCACGAAGTGATCTGCTGACGTCACATTCCTCAGCCTCAAAACCAGCGTGCCATTTTCCAGCGTGGATACCAGGTGCTCAGACTTGAGGTCTTCGGCTTCCCACGTTACGGACGGTGTGACGTCACTGTGGTCTGCGTTACATGATAGCGTGACGTCGTCTCCGGGCTGCAGCTCCACTGAGTCCTGGCTGACGTGAACCTGCAGGGTATCTGTTGACAGTCAGGGGTACGTGGGTCATGGTGTCTCTTGATAATGAGAAGAATGTATGTCCCCTATCTGTTGACAGTCAGGAATACGTACGTCACAGTATCTGTTGATACTGAGCAGATTGCACGTCACGGTATGTGTTGACAGTGATCGAAGTGTATACAAATTACGTTATTTGTTGACAATGAAGAGGTGTACGTCATCATATCCATTGTCAACGAGGGTTAGGCACATCATAATGTCTTTTAACATCGAGGGTTATATAAATCACGGTATGTGCTGAAAGAGATATTTGCGTCACTGTATGTGTTGACAGTGAGGGATATTTACGTCACGCTATGAGCTGACAGCAAGAGATCTTTACGTCACAGCATGTGGTGATGGTGAGAGATATTTACGTCACGGTATGAACTGACAGAGATGTTTACGTCACGGCATGTGCTGACAGTGAGAGATGTTTATGTCACTGTATGTGTTGACAGTGAGGGATATTTACGTCACGCTGTGAGCTGACAGCAAGAGATATTTACGTCACAGTAAATATCATCTCTCATCTTGTCCAGAGGAGTGACTTCGAGACAGCGAGGGAGGGGTGGGAAAGCTCACGCGCCACATCTAGTGCAGGTAAGTCTTTTTCTTTTTCTTTTTCGTATTTTTTGTGTCGTCCTGATGAACGGGTAGTGCCCCGAAACATGTAGACTGTCTTCGTCTTTGTCCTTTTCTAGCTTGGTACAGTTCCCTTGTTTTACATTTCAACAAACAATGCTGGTTTCACACGTGCCAGCTCTCGTTTTGTTATAGCTATTCTTCGCGTTGGAACTGAAATATGGGTGGCACAATCGTTTATGAGTGGACTGTTATGTAGTTGCGTCACCTGAACTTGTTTTGAGCGGAACTGTAAATGGACAGCAACTTTTATTTCGTCGGTAGAAGCCCGCCATAGAAACCCGTCTTCTGGACTGTGTGATTGAACGTGTGGAGGTATGCCTGGTTAATGTGTTTCGTGGACTATTACGTTTACGGTAAGTGCTTCTTAAACCTTCAACTATTTTCTTGGTGTGTACTAAGTAAATGGTGGAAATAGAACCACAGTTGTGTTTGTTTTGGAGTGACTGGGCGTCTAAGAACGTTGAACGCAAACATGCACTCACACACACACACCACACGTTTTATAAAATTAAAGAGTGGATTTTTGACAGACAGAAAGAGACAAACAGAATTTCAAGTAAACTTAAGGTTGGGAAAATTCATAAAGCCGTCGCATTACGCAGCAGTATGATATAGCTACACTACATTGGATCTGTTGAGAAAGAACGTTTGTGCACTTTGTGATGTGCTGAATAGTTCCATGGTTATTCTAAGTGGTATCTGCTGAAAACGAGGAGTATGTAGTAGTGGTTGGTGGGTCTTGGTTTGGTTTGGTTGGTTAACGTCCCACCGCAAACTGGGTGCATATTAGGAGGGTGCACTATAGGGAGATGGGGTCCTATTGCTAAGCTATGCACTGAAAGAACCGCCAGACTGATAGCTGCAGTAAGATGGCCAGTACGGACAGACAGTTTAATGTGCGGGGAAATGGCCGAATAGAGTCTGCAAGATGTCCAATTCTAGGAAATAATCCTTGGCCAAACCAGGATTCGAACCAGCAACCTTCCACACAATTGTAGACAGTGTGTAGCGATGTACTATTGTTATCTACACACTGAATTCGAAACATTGTAGACAAACCAGTTACTTCTAAAATATTTATCTGTAGTAAAGACATTCATGCTTCAAATAGTCTAGTGGTACTTCAGCCATCAATAGTCAAGGTTTTACCTGCTGTGTATGCACGTGGGCACTCGCATACACTCACAGCCACGCACGCTCACAAACACAGGCTTGTCACTAAGGCCCGAGTGCATTACTTGATTACCACAGTGAGAAGCTTGTCACTAACTCACGAGGGCCTTACTTGATTACTTGATTACCACAGTGAGAAGCTTGTCACTAACTCACGAGGGCCTTACTTGATTACCACAGTGAGAAGCTTGTCACTAACTCACGAGGGCCTTACTTGATTACTTGATTACCACAGCGAGAAGCTTGTCACTAACCCACGAGGGCCTTTCTTGATTACTTGATTACCACAGTGAGAAGCTTGTCACTAACTCACGAGGGCCTTAACTGATTACCACAGTGAGAAGCTTACCACAATGGGAAAGGTCCACGTGGCTCAGAGGCACAGCAGTGAGACGCGACGTCATGCAAGTTGTACTGTCGCCAGGGATGATGGTCAGCTGGTCTTGCTGTGAGGTCAGCAGCCGCTGTAGCCAGCGGATACTGCAGTTACACTGGAGAGGGTTGCCTAGAAGTGACCTTTCACAATGACCAAAACTCTTGTGGTTACTCTGGAGGGAGTAGCTAACACTCGTCTGTCACAAACATCGGGATACGGCAACTAGAGCTGGCAGGGGGTTGGGGGAGGTTGCCAACACACCAAAGATGTCTTTTGCCATAATGGTCATGTAGACACGACCACTAGTCCTAAAAGTGAGCCTCTCTTCCTGTTTATTGTCCTACGTTTCTGAGAAAAAAACACTTTAAAATAAATCTTCGTAATCGTCTTTACTTCTAACGGTCAGTGGTTTTGTTTTGGCTTGTTTTTTTTTTGGTTTTTTTTGGGGGGGTTAGGTTGGCATTTACTGCTCACCACCATCCCCCTGTTTTCACGGACTTCAGATAAAAAACGAATTTGTTTTGTTATTAGAGATACTTTTGCTTTCCTAATACCGTTACATTCTCATTAGGCTTTCGTCCTGTCACAGACTTACTCTGGAAAATGTATGGCGACTACGACAGCCCCAGGTATTCTGTGTCGTCACGACTGAAACATCCATCTCGCTTTGCGAGGTTTCACGTGCAGTAAACAAGGGCACGCAGTGCAGCGCAAGTGACAGTGGGCGTTCGTAATCGGTCATGTTACTGATACGATTTATACCTATAGACCTATGAACTGTTGCCATCACCTCGTCCTCAACATCTCGCGCTTTAGAAACATTTAAATCTGAGTAGAGTCTGAAGACAAGCCTAAAAATAATACTTGCTAATAATCCTGTTTGTGGAATTAGGCGACACGCAGTACAATATTACTGAGACCAAGAACGGCAGGGTAGGGTAAGTTAGGCTAGGCAAATCAGATTTATCTACTGCTGTGGTAGGACGTCGGTCTAATAAAACCTTACTGAAACCCGAATCCCTCCAAATACTAATTAGCGACACACATGGAATTCGATCTGGTTCCCATCTTTGATTAGAACAAAAGTTATAGTTGATCACAGATCCATGCAGGCTCCTAGGGGCTAAAATTCTACATGAAAGAAATGGATCGAGGAAACAGCTGTTGCACCGTGGTCCTAAACAAAATTAAATGCTTCCAGTGCAGTTTCCGAGTCTGACGAACCATGAAAACAAAATTGGACAAGCCTCAGGAAAACAGCATCCCAACACAAAAGTGTCAAACGTTTTTAATTATCATTATTTAGCTGTTGCCCTAAATAACATAATTTGCATAAAAATGTTAATTACTAGCTTTAAAAGATAAACGAGGAGAGCGTCTGAACGGCGTTTAAATGTGTGATGATTTAGAATTACATTAAAGTCAAAGAAATACAGGCAGTGGACACAAATCTGCGTAACTGGCTTGGTTGGTTTTGATTTATTGTATAGCCACGAAACAAGTGTTCACTGGTAGTTTTGTTACGGAGTTTAACTGTTGTGCAGCTAATGAAGCACATATAAAAGATCAAAAATAAAGAATGAAACAAGCAGTTACTGCCAGCCATTAGAAAATACTAGACTGTGCTAAGCAAACAGCTTTCATAGGTGATGTTCGGTCACGCACTTCTATAAAAGCATTTGTCAAAAAAGGTAAATAAGCGTTTCCAGCAAACCTAGCGAGTATATATGAGTCTTATTGCCACCAGCAACCCATGCAGGCTCATCCGCCTCCCCCTAACTCCGCTTACTTGATAATCGGGTGAGTATTTACTTAATCAAACGCCTTGTACACGCGTATTTCTGATTATCCATTTATAAAAGGTGTTGTAAAAAAAAAACACAAACAGAAAAACTGAATGAAGAATCGAAGCGAGTGCGTTACCTCATAATCAAAAATTAAAGGTGCAATTTTTCGAAACCTCAAACTTACTCGCCACTATTTTGAATTTTTTTAAACAGCTCGAAGTTGTAACGGTCACTAAATGAAAGAGCAATCTTTTTTGTAATTTACTGAAACAATTTCAAGCTTTCCAGGGGAATTTCCCGCTTACCAGGATTCAGAAAACGATTGTCCTATTCTGTACCAGCTGAAAAAAGAGGGGTGGGCGGCGAAAAGTCTGCGGCCACCAAGTGCAGTCAACCCAACAAAACGAAAGATTGTTCAGTTGCGACATCACATACCGACTCGAAACTTCACAAAGACTTTCCTCAGACCTTTACTGACAACATTCTTTCTTGCAGCCTCCAATGACGTTCTACAATTTGAGTGGAATTTAAGAAAATACAAAACATGAGCCAGAGAGCAGCTGAGAAGAATTGGCCCCAGGCCGTTGGCATAGATTGTGGCATATAGCAGACCATTATCTACAACTCACCGTTTAACTATTTCCTTTCTTTCTGACATTATTACCAGTAGTTCATGAAAGACCTTCTCTAAAATTGTGTAAAGACCTCAAAACCAGCGCTGCTAATTACAACGCTAACACAATCAGGGTGTGAAAGACAGCTGGAGACAAAAGGGGGACATAACTTACAGGTGCTTTAGATGCGCGTTGAGCCCCATACTCCATGGAATCGACTCCAGCTTGTTCAAATTCAGCTCTCTGAGGACACACACGAAAACATATCACTTCCATATGTACACATGCCGCGTGGTGCGCGCGCGCGCGCACACACACACACACACACGCAGAGTCACATCCAAAGATATGCACAGTGCGTTGCACACATATAAACATGTATGGGAATTGCAGTTAGAGTATGTCTATTCTTGACTATGGTTAGCATACTGTATACTATTTACGGTGACCCTCTGCCCCATCTCTATCCTCCTTGGACCCGCTATGACCTCACAGTACTCTGAACTGTTAGCTCACAAAATCTTTGAACTATGGCAACTCATGAAAAAAATCGAGTGACAGAAATTTTCCAATGAAAATGGAGAAACACATTATTTTATAGCGCTTAACCGCTTAAAACGCAAATTTCTTTACTTGACATCTTGATAAGTGATAAAATATCTTGATTTCTGAGCAACCTAAGTATGGAGAACAGTAACCAAATATCACACGGATGGTACAGATGATGCATTTTTGGTGAGTCCCCTGGGAAATATACATCATGTTTCAGTTCAGAGGAAATGTAAAAAGTCAACTCCCTGATCCTTAGGGTAGGTGTTTGTTCGTAACGTCTGGCCCCAGACTAGGTGCAGGAAGGTGCTGCATGAGACAAGTTTACGTGCTGCCACGCTCAGAAAGAATAGACACCCAGTCACACTATACTGACTCCGGCCCAATACTGTTCCCGATAGTACCAGGTGTCTGGCAGAACAGCTACTAGACTGACAATTTTTAAGACTCATAGCGGGAGGTCGGTGGTTCTCGGCCCAGCCAAGACGTAGGTATGACGGCCGGGGCTCGTACCACCGACGTCCCGCCTCGGAAGCGGAGGCCTTAACCACTGGACCACCGCGGTCTCCTCATCCTGAAATGGACACAGTAATCAACATGTCGTGCACGGTGACATCTGATTGGAACACAGTGCCAGGGGGGTGTAGCGGTGACCTGACAGGTAAGGGATGTCCATGACGTGTTGAGGTCGCATAGGAGTGGGTCAGCATCGTGAGGGAGGTGGGGCTCTCCTTTCCCTCGCCGCCTCACCTTCTCTGACCAATGGGTCAGGTACCCATTCGCAGCTGGGGGGACTGGGGGGTGCTGTGCTGCAGCGCACAGGTGTTGAACCAGTCTGTGGACACGCCTTCTAGTTTGGAAGCTTATGCTTCCTCTTAAAATTCTTACAAGTGCTGTAACAGCAGCAGAAACAACTACAATAATAATATTAATAATAATCAATAATAAGTGTTGTAATATCAGTAAAATAAGTTAATGTAAGTTAACATTTATTCTGGAATCTAAGCTGCAAGTGAAATAAATGAAAACTGTTTTGACATGGTTTTGTAATGTGAGTGAACAGTATTTCCCAAGCTAAGTCTCTCTTACAAACGCTGTAGCTCCGAAGTGGGTGACAAAGCATCAGGGGAGATTCTCGCTAGTCCGGAATCCTTGACTGATCTACGCCAAAAAAAAAAAAATGGTTCTGAATACTTTGTCAGCGCGGGAACATCAGTCAACGAAATTAAGACACAAAGCGACCCCCCCCCCCACCCAAACAAAACAACCCGGCAACGATTCGCTTGCCCCTGTATTGCGAGGTGATTGTAAAGTGTGTGTGTGTGGTGGGGGGGGGGGGTAAGGAAGTAAGAAAAAGTAAGGAAGGACAGTTTAGAGCGGGGGGGAAAAGAATTGTGGTTTGTCTGTATATTTCTTTCATTCAGGCCACACAGAAGCAGAAAAATCTACACCAGCCTGATCTTTTGACTGACAGAACATCATTCTCTTGACCGGCTGCAGCAAAGCACCAGTTTCTTGGCGTCGGTCTGGGGCCATGCTTCGGTTTCTTAGTGTCCGTGTGCATCATAGTACCAGGTATTGCATGTCAGTCTGTGGCATAGTGCCAGGTATTCCATGTCAGTCTGTTGCCTAGTGCCAGGTATTGCATGTCAGTCTATGGCCTAGTACCAGGTATTGCATGTCAGTCTGTGGCATAGTGCCAGGTATTGCATGTCAGTCTGTGGCATAGTGCCAGGTATTGCATGTCAGTCTGTGGCCTAGTGCCAGGTATTGCATGTCAGTCTGTGGCATAGTGCCAGGTATTGCATGTCAGTCTGTGGCATAGTGCCAGGTATTGCATGTCAGTCTGTGGCACAGTGCCAGGTATTGCATGTCAGTCTGTGGCATAGTGCCAGGTATTGCATGTCAGTCTGTGGCACAGTGCCAGGTATTGCATGTCAGTCTGTGGCCTAGTGCCAGATATTGCATGTCAGTCTGTGGCAGAGTGCATGGTATTGCATGTCAGTCTGTGACATAGTGCCAGGTATTGCATGTCAGTCTGTGGCAGAGTGCCAGGTATTGCATGTCAGTCTGTGGCATAGTGCCAGGTATTGCATGTCAGTCTGTGGCAGAGTGCCAGGTATTACATGTCAGTCTGTGACATAGTGCAAGTCTTTTGTTGTGTCTGTCCTGAAAAAGTCGCTTTTCTCGTGGTTCCCCTGTTGCGACTCAGCCCTCCTGCAGTGAACATCAAGTTAGCTCTGACACTGCGTGCATACATCTGGCTACAATCTCCAGTCTCCAGGACTGGTTAGATACGATTAGTTGCCTGTTAATAGAGTTGGCTAACAACACATGACGGTTCCTAGAGCCACGAAGAAATCTACATACAATTGTCTGAACTGTTACAAAGTTACATAATATTCTTTCTAACTAGTGAACACAAAATTTTGAAGACTCACAGCAGCGTCAGGCGGCCAAAGGTCTGGAGGGAGTGGAGGTCAAGAACCTTGAGACCGGGCTGCTTGTCTATCCACCTGCAGCAAACAACACACTGTCTGCAACATGTTGTCTCGACACAACACACAGTCTGCAACATGTTGTCTCGACACAACACACCGTCTGCAACATGTTGTCTCGACACAGCACACAGTCTGCAACATGTTGTCTCGACACAGCACGCAGTCTGCAGCACGTCGTCTGGACACAACGTTCTTTCTGCAGTACGCACAACACAGTCAGAGTCTGTTCATAAACGGAATATGTCTGTTTTATATTTACTGTTATGATACCTGTTATATCTTAGCACTGCGAAAGAAGTTCCGTCAGGATAGTAAAGTATTTTGAATCTTGAATCTTTTTAAACTTTCGGCTTACAGAAGTTTTTCACGTATTGTCAGAGCGTTGGTTGATGCCACTTTGTTTTGAATGCATCTTTAACACACTGTCTCTTCCATATTCTTGTCCGGAGTTGTCATGTGCTTTGGACTACTGCACAGTAATTTTTTCCTCTGCATGGTTTTCCCTCCTTGTGTTGCATGACCCCCACCCCCTCCTTGTGTTGCATGTTCACTACAACCCGCTTTTTGATTCGTTTCGGCCCAACACAAAGTAATATGTGCTGCTCTCATTAAGGATGACGGATGTTGTTGTCGCTGAGATAATTGAAGTTTGTTTTGTTATTTAGCCGGTCTGGAGAAACGAAAGGTTCCAAACGACAAGGTTGGTGCGCGACTGTCAGGGGGGAAAGAAGCGAGACGGACAAGGGAGGAGACAGACAGGGACCGGGCTGCACAAGGCGGTGGTAACAAAACCCGTCAGCGAACATGTACATCACTGCCAGAACTGCGGTCAGCAAACATCACAGAACTTTGTCTAGTAATATATGCTAATATAGTCATACTGTCAATGCTGACCTTGAAATAGGCTTTTAGAATGATCAACAAACTGCTGTCAATTGAATCTCATTGTATACATTATAGGAGACGATCAGACGGACAGCAATGTGAATGATCAACAAACCGCTGCTTCGCTTTCAGTGGCGAGTATAATGGTCTGTCAAAACACAAGTCTTGCACCTTTCATGACAAAATCAGCATGATGGCCTGAAGTTTTTAATAACTTGTGCTTGTAGAGTGGCTAACTTCAAGATATAAACATTGACAAGACTATCCTTTTCTTAATGCTTCATGTTTGGCATTCAACATGTTGTCTGCACGATATTTGAGCTTAACGCAACACATTAGGTAGCTGGATTTTATGAATTGTGAAGAAAAATACTTTAACATGTATGTTATTTATCAGATTACTGAGGAGATTGTTTCTAAAGTCCTCTCACTCCTGATGAAAGATGAGACTCTAACCAAGGAGTCCCACCAGGCATTTCCACAAGCTTCAGGTAAATGCGGTTATTAGTAATCTTGTTAGCGCTCTCATTCTCTCTCTCTCTCTCTCTCACACATGTACAGGCATAAAAAATAGAAAAACAGCATATAAGAATAAACAGTTTACAACTGTAAATTATTTCATGAAGACACATGAAACTAAGTAGTAGCTTCTGACATGAGTTGAAAAATATTTTTAAGTCATAGAGGTATGTACAGAATACATATGTATTAAGTAACAACAATGTTGCACACAAGAAATATGCAATAATTATTTCAAAGGACTTAAACGTTTTTAATGTCTAAAGAGTGCAGTTTTGTTCTTGCATAAAGGAGCACACTTTCTTATTTGGGTGCACACTACAGTATTGATGAATAATGTTTGAAATCATTTCCATTTTTTTCCAGGTTAACTTTAGCTTGAAAAAAGATTAGGCTTTTCTTAAAAACTGCTTTGCTTTCAAAGGCAGGTTTCTAAATGCAGCAGCGAAAAAATCTCTGCGTATTTTACAGCAGTGTGTCAAGCCAAACTTGGAGAGATCACAAAATTAACAAATCTATCAGCAGGTCCTCTTTGATCATCACATCGTGAAGAAGAACTACACGTCCTTTGTTTTCTTCAAGTTTGCTTGCTGCAGCTTCTAACTCTTCCAGTACCTGAGGGTTAAATCCAGCAGAGGGGTGGATGTAGTTGGTATAATACCAGAGTCTCGACTCACCTGGTAATTTCAACTCACCTATGTCACGCAAGGAAATCTATGCTGATGGTCCTTTGCTGTGCAGAAGGAAAGCTAATCTAAGCATCATCCGATGCCATTTATGGCCACGTGGTCCTTGACTTTTGAAAGGGTTCTTTTGTTCTTCCCAGAATAATGTTGTCAATGGGTCAGTGAGCTTAGTGCGTGATCATCACGTATGGCTTCTGTTAAAGTCACTGATTCAATTTCGAGTTACTCTTTGAAATGATTGAGCTGCTGCTTTCATTTCATTTTCTTTCCCTTTTTATAGATTCTTTTAGTTCTTGTTTTAATTTATGTGGTGGCATGTAATGCAGTGGGTCATTGATGTGTAGTGGCTTATTTAGTTTTGGTTTTGTTTGCTTAGCTTTATCTCCAGTGCCTTCTCTATATACCTGCAGTTTTTACAATGACAGGCCTTTGCAATCTGTTGCCCTCAAACAGGTAGTGGTACTGCTTGGCATATCGCTATTAAAAATATGTGTTACATGTAACAAAACCTTATCACCTGCAATGTACATCTTCAATGTTATGTCTGAGTTCTTGAACTAGAAGACCATTCTAGTACCATTACGTCTGACACCATGTCTGCACTGATGTTAACTCGTATTTTGACTGTACAGTTTTCTACAATGCCCAGGGCTATCGTGACATTTTCCTTGTGTTCAAGGAGTATCCAGGGTGATGGGAGCCGTAGGAGATCTTTCTGGAGGTCTTTAAGTGCAAGATAAAATACCTTGACAGGAACTGGAGGTGGTTCCCTGTTTAAAACGCTGTTTAAAAACAAATTGAAAAACAAATTGAAATGAATATGTGCCATTTCTAAATGACAGATTACTTGTCCTTAAATATTCCTTGATTTTCAATTTTAGATACTCTTTCAAATGTATCCACATTTGTTTGGTTTGCTATAGGTGTAAGATTATTTTGTCCTTGCCAATTTTAAAAAGACGAAGGTATACATCAGGGCGTGCTGCATATTATATCTGTGTAAAGTAAACAAAGTTGAAAGAAAAACAAGCGACTGCCTCTTGAAGGAAAATCCAGATTGAAAACAAGGGAAGTGAATCAAGCTAGAACAGGACAAAGACAAAGACAATCTACATGTTTCGGGGCACTACCCTTTCCTCAGGACGACATAAAAACGACGAAAAAAAAACAAAAACAAAAACGAACACGAAAACGAAAAGACTTAGCTGCAGTTGATGTGTGGCGCGCAGGCTGGGTCGCATAAAAAATGATCAAGGGACAGGGAGCAAGAGGAGCCAAAGAGGGGCAGCCAATCGCAAGGTGGGTGGGAAAGTTGCATGTAGTCGTTGGAGTGAAAATTAAAAAGGAATAAATGAGCTTGTTTGTGAAACATACTTGATATGCTGAGCTTTTTCATATTTCTTTCTGTGCAGTTTTGCATGCATTTATGTGTGTAGTGGTCTTTGGTGGTTTGGGAGTTTCAACAGACTTAGATGGCATGTTCGTTGTGGGAATGCTTCCAGGAATAAGCCTTCTCCCAGAGGGTCCTGTGCACAAACACATGCATAAGTAATCCACAACTACACCCACAATTTTTTAAGACACAAAGTGTTTTCTACTTTGACAAAACTGTAAAGTGGATTACTAAGCGAAAGATCTGGGAGTTTCGCCAGGCACTAGATCCATTTCAAAGTCAGAGATGATCTCATGATCTAACACTAACAGTAGCACTAACAGTTAAGTGGCGCAGTGTGTCGAATGCTAGTAATTGCTAAATTAGACAGGAAATACTTTTATGCTATAAACATTTTAAGGCAATAAAACACAGTGTAGTCTAGAACTTACCGGGTGTAAAACAGGATGGGTTAAAATGGCGCGAGCAGATACGAGCACTGGATTGAAGCGCGAGTCACATTTGTCGATGGAGGGCAAGTTTCGTTCTCCACACGTTATTAAAACCTTTCTTCGGCACTTTTCCGAAACAGAGCCCAGGATTTGCAGCCTTAGAGGCAGCGCAAGTCACAATCGAGCAATTTGTCCCTCCACTACGACGAATTATTATTACTTTGCTATTCCCAGCCATGCTTGCCTAACCAGGTCAGCAGACGATATGCTAAACCGGAAGTATCGCTGACACTCTTTGCTTAGTCGCGGAGTGCGCGGCACTCCTTTCGCCCATTCGCCCAATCACCCGCCCTGTTATTAATTCTATGCCAGTACGAAGTTATTCGAGAAAAAAAATTGTTCGTTGGCATCGCATGTTGTATATCTGCCAATGCGAGGCATGCTGGATCCCCACCATCCAGCCTAATCAAACGCGAGGCATGCTGGGTCTCCCCTCAGCATAGCCAACCGCGAGGCATGCTGGGTCTCCTAGACAAGCCAGTTGATCGATTACGTCTTTCAAGACTCCATTACACACCACGTCTATATTTCTCCCATTTGGAAAAGTATCCTTTTACATGTTACAAGTTCGATCCTTTTCGCCGGTTACAACGTACCCCTCTTCCCACAGATTACACACATCCCCCTTTCATTATTCACAGCCACCCCGCTTGGTTACATGCACCCCGCTATGTATTACATCCATCCCACCATCTTCTGTATGCATTCCTTGTTTGGAATGATCCAGAAGGATGCAGCATTCACTTTGCACAGCTGGTCTCCCACAAGGTGGGTGGGCAGGACACGTCAGTAAATTACATCCCGCCACATCGTAATCTGTGTGCAGGAGGTCCTCTCTCTGGACACTAACAAGCCAGGTCACGTATTTTCCTACAGAAAAGCGATGTGCTCGCACGAATTCGTGTCGTGGACTTGAATGACTTCATGTCCCCCCGACGTTACCACGAAACCGAGAAATACGCTAGCTTTAGTAGTTTTCTAGATATTGGCCGTGTCTCACTGTGACTCATTATTGTGAGATCGCCATGACCAAAACTTAGAAAAGCCTGAGTAACTAACTGTCCAAAGGTGTTGCTGTAAAGTTACTTGGCTTTCCGGACCCTGGAAATCAATAAGCTTTGTGGGTCATGCTGTGGGCCATTCAGTGGGCCAGTCTTTGGGCTGTTGTATGTACAAAAAGCTTTTAGCCCTTTCTTCGCAGATTTCTCTAGAACTAATTACTCCACTTTCTCGCCTGTTCAGTTCTCTTCCTTCCTTTTGTAAAGTGCACTCTTAAATCAGCGTATAACTGTTCATTTTCTGACCTCGAAACACTGTCCCTTGAAAAATAAACAATTTGTAGCAGGCAAACCGATATCTGTCACAAAACACGAGTGGCACAAACCTCTGCAAACAAGTTCTCTAGACCTTATAGAAATAGTTTCTAGTACCTTGTCCTCGGTAATTACATTTTCCTTCTGTGATTTCTTTCTGGCATTCACTATGCTTGTCTGAAGAGGAAACATTTTTAATACTGAAGTCACCCTTACTATGTTAAGTACATATGTGTATATGCATTTACCCGAGTGAGCAAGCGATCGGGCTGGCGAGCTGGGGAGGGAGCGGGCGGGCGGGCGAGGGTGGGAGGAAGGGGTGGGTGGGTGAGTGCACTCGCGAGCGTGGGTGGAAACAAGGGCAGCTATCACTGCGTCTTCGTGTGCGTGTAGACTATCATTGTGAAGTTACCATGACAACACTTTACAGGAAGAAACTCTCGCCAACAACAGGCTATAACGCAAATGAGGTGCATTCTTCCTAGAAAGGTGTTAGGACAGGAAATAAAGAGTTGCCGTCCTTGTTCGGCTTTCGCAGTCCTGTATTATTTCCCCTGCGTGCCGTAAAAGCTACATTTTTTGCGGTTGAAACTCTAGAAGAAAGTAGGTTTTCTCTTTCTTTCTATCGCCCCCTTCTCCCCCCTCCCGCCCGCCGAGGTGGCTGTCGCATAACTAAGGCCTGCCAGCCTGCTTGTTGTGTCCTGTTCTTGGTGTGCTCGAGGCATGAATTCTCCCGTCTACAATGGAAGCTTTGCCTATTGAATCAGGTTAGATCTAATTAAACAGCGGCATTCACCAGCCGTGTTCTTGCTAATTGGAAGGCATTGCTGGCCGGAAGTGGCCCAAGCTGGCCAGGGAATTGTACGCTGGGCAAAGACCGGGCGCTGCTGTTCTAGGTTTCCAAAGTAAGCCATTTCTGTGGCTCCTTGCAGTGTCTCCATCTTGCTTTCCAATCGGCAGCTGAATCAGCAACCGATATTTCAGAGGCTGGAGGACAGAGACACAGGCCTCACCGTCGCTAGGAAGTATGCGAGACTGCAGGCGGGTCTTCCTGTTTTTGCTGTCTGTCTGCGCGCCTGTCTGCGCGCCTGCCTCCGTGTATCTGCCTGGTTCTCCCTCTGTCCTTTTGGCTGACTTTGTGTGAAGTAGGTGATAATCCTGTGTCTAGTATAATAAATACACGACGATCGCTTTTGATCCGGATTGTGTTTACATTACACCCCGATTCCATTCACTGAGGGGGTAGAAATCATCTTCACACGAACTTGTGCTGGAAATGATGTTCCTAATAGCCGGTTGTGTTTGATTGAAGCCTGGAAGGAGCAGTCTAAGAGGCTTATTTACGTCATGTGACATACGACAACCAGCGATTTCGAGCATAAATCACGTGATCACGTGAGAGCGGCATCCACATACAGCCACTGACCGCAAACCCAGTTGCTAGAAAGCCTTAGTTGAGCTCTGTGAACTTTCAATTTGCTCACCATGTGTTTGCTGTTACTTCTGTCTCTGTGTATGCTGCAGCTGTAGTTTTTTGTCGCTGTCATCTCATTCCCACACTGCTTTGCTGCTCACGTGAAATTTTAGTATGTACTCCGTGCACCCGCGTTTTTTTTTTTCAATGCTCAAACGCTCACTTTTAGCAGTGCCATCACAAGCTGAGCTGTTGCAGTTAGTTTCGTCTTCTGCTCACTCAAAGGGCATATGGTAGCTACATGCGGTAGAGTCAGGTAAAGTCGCTACAGACAGTTGTCAGGTCACTCAAATTACTAGAAACCCGATTATCCAACTTTTCTATCTCTTTAACTGGGTTTATTTATCGTGTGTGATATGCCTGAATGCGTGTTCGTGTTCGAAATTTATTAGACGCCTCAATCACTCGAAGGAAACACAAGCGTGGATCTATTTCCACCTTTTACTTACAAACAAAACAAAATTATTATAAACGAATTCAAAAAGACTTACGTCGATATAATGATTCCACACACACTAATTAGATACACCGTTATGCACTCCAAAGAAGGTACTTGGTCGGTAAATGAGTTCTGTTCCTTACAGTTCCACACTAACAAAACTCTAGTGTTCACGGTTCACTCACAGTTCACAGTTCAAGGTTTGACAGCGTCAGACAAGTTCTAGTAGATCAGTTAACGACGTTTACGACGATATGGAGAGAAGGCGATAATCCAGAAGAGAAGAGATGATAGTGAAGACGGCGGTGAATTGAAGAGGGGCGATGTTGTTGAAACTGGCGATGATATGTAGACGGCGATGATACTGAAGACGACGGGGAGTAATGTTGTAGACAAAGGGAGATGATACGTAGACGAGCGATGACGCGACCCACCGGTCCAGTAGCGGTCGTCGGAGTTTAACTACAGTTCTTTTCACAGCAAGCCAGTGTTTTCACGTTGAGTTTAATTTAGCTATTCAACCTCTCTTTCTTGCAGTCGTACGTTGACGTTTCATATATATTCAGACAAGTGTAACAACCTTTTCACAGTTTGGGTTCCTTGTCGTTTGGCTTTCGGAATCAGGGACAAACTCGGCAAATCCGCGGATTCCTACGTGGTCTATATGTGCTTTCCCTAGCACTACTGTCCGTAAGCCCTAGACGCTCTAGCGGACGCGAACTCAATTCTTCAACTTGCAACTACCCGAGCTCGACTCTGCAATAGTTACACGAAATGTATATCCTCTCGGGGAAATACATTAATCAAAAGAACTCCAATTCTGTTACGCTGGGTTCTAGTTCTCGGACAAGAAACCTATCACTAAATCTCGAGTTTATTGCTATAAGGCTCAGTCACCTTTGATAGCCGACCACGGGCTTCCTAACGTCAACGGTTTTTGATGTTACCACAGGGTGTGTAAAAGTGGAAAAAGCAACGCTTGGGGTGCCGCTGGCCCTATTAAACTATCTGGTCACGTGATACTTACATCCCATAATATTTGGCTGTTCGAGAACATTCTAAAAGGTTTGTTTCTACTGATTCAGCGGTTTTCGTGCCTACACAGCACCTATTGTTCTTAGAGCTGAAGTAAACAAAGGGAGACCTCGTCACTCTAGACAGTTCGAATTAGTCGCTGACCTGCAGGTCGAACTCGATCCTTTCTCTCTCAGGACTCTCTTCTTTTAAACAATAGCGGTACTGTGGGTTACTGACATCCTCCTCCCCCCTTAATTAAGACAATAGGGGTACTATGCGTTCCTGACAACAGTAGAGTCAGGTAAAGTCTCTACAGACAGTAAAGTCAGGTAAAGTCTCTACAGACAGTAAAGTCAGGTAAAGTCTCTACAGACAGTAAAGTCAGGTAAAGTCTCTACAGACAGTAAAGTCAGGTAAAGTCGCTACAGACAGTAAAGTCAGGTAAAGTCGCTAAAGACAGTAAAGTCAGGTAAAGTCTCTACAGACAGTAAAGTCAGGTAAAGTCGCTACAGACAGTAAAGTCAGGTAAAGTCTCTACAGACAGTAAAGTCAGGTAAAGTCTCTACAGACAGTAAAGTCAGGTAAAGTCTCTACAGACAGTAAAGTCAGGTAAAGTCTC
>SMGT01008620.1:46565-60911 GCA_004794575.1 Lanistes nyassanus
CCCCCACCCCTTCCCCTTCCCCTAAATCCCCCTCTCCCTCCCTTCCCCCCGCCCCTGGAAAGACCTTCGAAATATAGCTCGCCATTTGATTGGCTCCGCTTCTTACACATCCTAAAGAGAGCTCGTCATTTGATTGGCTCCAGTTGTTCTGCGCTTTTACATGGTGCATTGGTTGACACTGAAATACTCAAGGGGGGTAATAATGGGTTTTTATACACTTCCGTTTAGCAGGATTACTCCCCTTGTACAGTAACTATGGCGGATCGTAGGTGTTGAAGGTGGGTTGTGCTGGTTTCCTCTGTATGCCGACGTTACTAGTTACTAACAATTTTTAATTAACGATAGTTATGTTTTAACTTTAAGGTATTTAGCTTATTACTACCTTGAAATAACCATTTTATTTTAACCTTTATTCATTAACTTCCAGGGCCTTATTTTAGAGACCAAAGTCCGTTTCATCAGCTGTTCAGTCAGTGTCACTGTGTGACTGTTACAAGTGTTAGTATACTACATGTATGATGTATGCAGATCGTATGTTATTATAGTTAAGATGGCAGTTTTTCTTTTTTCCGTTTGGATGAATAAAAATACTTGATGTATTTTATTTCGCAGAATGTAAAAGTCGTACTTGTTAAAAAAGGTTACTAACTTACTGGAAGACAAGGGAACTGTACCAAGCTAGAAAGGAACAAAGACGAAGACAATCTACATGTTTCGGGGCACTACCCCTTCATCAGGACGACACAAAAACGACGAAAAAACGGAAAGGAAAAAGACTTATCTGCAGTTGGTAGCTTGGTACAGTTCCCTTGTTTTACATTTAATTTGGGCTTATCCTCCAAGCGGCAGTCACTTGTTTTTCTTTTACTGGAAGACGACAGTTCGTAGTTGTAACAAGCCCACTTGATTTTCAGATTGCTATGCCGTGCGAAAGATGCACCCAGCTTGAACTTTGAACGATGACAGTAGTTGTGCGTAAAACTAAGATGATGCATATTTTAATTACCATGAATACTTACAAAAATATTAGGAAGATTAAGTCCAAAAAGCCTCCTAAATCAGCCCACCCCCGCCTGCCCCCAAGATATCACATGAGCTGAGAGGACAATGAACATACATAGCACCAAAATCAGATGCACGCCATTGGGTAGGCTATAGCGCCATTCACCGATGGGGTCACACATGGGCAAATGATATCAGCTTACTGAGCCTTAGAGAAATAACTGGAGAACTAAGAATGATGCTGTTTATCCCTGGAAGGGATGGTAAAAAAAAAGTTAGAAAATGTCCAATTCTCTAACACAAACTTTGCTTCTCCACAGCATACAAGATAGACAACACCGACAGTCGCATGCAATCCTTTGCGTTCCCAGAACATACCAGAATTGTTATTTGCATTATGATTTATTCCATCAGTCCTTAAGACTGAGAACATGTTGGATCACTACACTACTGACAACAGCTAGAATGGAATTGGAATACAGCATTCACATCATTTGTGGGAAATGTTTAAGTGTTGATTTTTCTTTATTGTATATGACTTGAAAATCTTTGCTAGAATATTAGTGTGGAAAGGTGAGTTTTGTTCTGTCACAACACCCCTTTGGAACAATGATTTCTGCAGGAGGAAGTTGGGGGGTGGGGTGGCCAAGGATATTCAAATCCCAGTTACAGAAACTGATGGGGTGGGGATAGGGCCATGCTGCCTAGACTACAGTGTAAATGAGAACATAACCAAGTGACTTTGCCAGCCCATACATAAAAAACTGGGACTTGCCTACCTATAAACTGCAAATGTGTCCATGTAATCAAGGCTATGTATAGACTATGATTATGAAAGAAGAAGATGCCTTTTAGTGCAGCTTTTCCAATAAAAATATAGTAATAGCTAATATGCACATTGTACTGAATTCTGTGCAGATTACAAACTTTGTCATGTTATTTTTGATGATTTTTATTTTTCCAATGAAAGTCATTAATGCACATTTATTGACTTACAAATGGTTAAAACTGTATGAAAATTATTGCAAAGTTGTGCAGTAATTAGTAAAAATTACTATGGTGTGTAAAGTAAGGAATGCATTGCAGATATTTGAGAGAGGAACAGAAATTAAATTGAAAGCCATTGATATGGCTTCACGTTAAAAAAGAGGCAGGAGAGAGTGGTTACCTTTGTGCCTTGTGGGGTTTTTCCCCTCTCAGGATGTGTGGGTGAGAGGGGTCATGTGCATGCATCCATATATGGCCACATGCATGCACATGTGCACTATGCCTAAACTGACTGAATGTTCACAGAACAAAGTAGATCCTTCTGTTGATAAAGGGTACATTTTCCATCGGCATCAGGAGACAAATGTACCTTGAGAAGCCCAACAAGTGTCGGTCACCAAAGAATGGATGACAGAATAACCAGAGAATGGATGACAGTAAAGTAACCAGGAATGGATGACAGTGAGCTAACCAGGAATGGATGACAGTAAACTAACCAGGAATGGATGACAGTGAGCTAACCAGGAATGGATGACAGTAAAGTAAGCAGGAATGGATGACAGCAGAGTAACCAGGGAATGGGTGACAACAGAGTAACCAGTGAATGGATGACAGTAGCAAAGCCTGTTGATGAAAATATTTGCTTGTCTACATTCTGCTTGTATTACATTTCAAAATCTATTCGCTGTTGGTTGTCTACAGAATAGACCAGCAAGTGCACACCAAACAAGCAGTTCATCCTGCCAGAGATCTGAGTGGCCTCATTACCTTGGCTGTTGGCTGTTGTCGATCCTCATGAATATACTGTGGTGTCTGTCGTTGTGAACGTGCCGTTCACCTGAAGTCAGCTGCCTCTCTGCTCCCAGACTTCAGTGTCAGCAGTCTTTGTTGAGTCTACCAGCTCACATGCTAGAGCTTTCCTATGGAACCTCCATCTGATGTGGAACACAGCAAGCTGTGCATGACCTGGCTGTTGGTTGCAGTGTAAACTGCTTGATGGCCATGGGATCTGGAAGACCGTGCTGACGCAGACTTCAGCGGTAACCTGATAGAGCCAGATGCCAAGTGCCAGGTGTGTGCTTGGTTGTTTGAAATATCAGCCAATGAAGTTGTTTCAGTTTCGCATTGTAAGTGATGTTGTAAGTGAGTTGTTAATAGTGTTATTTGTTATTTGTTTGCTTGGTAATCCTTGTCTTCATGTTTGTTCAGAGAAACCGAAAGAGGCTCGCATTGTTTCCAAGATGTGTGCCTGAGTGGCAGGTGGCTGTGTCATCTGTGATTGTTTTGCTGGCCTGTGCCTGTGGCAGCTTGTTGTCATGTTGGTGACCATCACTTTGCACTGCCTGTGGGTGGCAGTGTCAGCCACAGTGTCAGGGTGTGAAGACACGGTGAGTGACATGAGCAGGAGGAGTGGCCATCAGAAGCTTGCTAATTGCTGTACATGCTGGTGTGGGCTGATTGATGACTGCTGTGGTGTGGTAGTCTGAATTCTGATCTGGGATGTTGTAGTCTGTGTTTTGCAGTATGTGTTTTGATCTGTGATGTTGTATGTAGCTTGTGTTCTGACCTGTGGTGTTGTATGTAGCTTGTGTTCTGACCTGTGGTGTTGTACGTAGTCTGTCTTCTGACCTGTGATGTTGTATGTAGCTTGTGTTCTGACCTGTGGTGCATGCGTGGGATGACACAAAATGGAGTAATTATATTTCTGTAGCTTTAGCTCTTGCAATCTTACAGTTGATCTTGCAGGCTTCTTGCACTTAAAGCTGTATAATAATTTCATTTCATGTTCGAATGGTCATCGTACAGGAGAATATCTTTTACTCTACACCCATTGTCTAACATGCTTTCCTTCACACGACTACCATTAAAAGGACGACAGTGTGTAGGTTTAAACAACAACGCTGTCTTACTTTGTAATGTATCACTCATGGCTTGAGCTACCATCCACCTACAGTCTCTCTATAAAATGGCAAAATAATATCGTGAAAAGAAGGATTAGTATTTAAATGTCATGATTATTAAAAAATATAATACCACTAGGTCTGTATCTCAACTATTTACAATCTTCTCCCATCACCTACTCTTCTAAAATAGTTAGGCACACATACCTTGTTCAAGAATCACTGCATGCAAAACGATGGACCATGCATAGAACAACATGCAGCACTCCCCAGCTGGACTTTGCCATACAGTATGCATAACAGCTTTACCACAGAATGGGTCCCCTCGCTGCTGTCCAAACGCCGTCTGAAAACAAGACGTTCCTCATGGCAACTTCTGGTGGTAACTGCAGACTTCACGGTGTCGAACTCTTCCACTTGTCCCCGGCAAAGCTGGAACACACTGTGCTGCTGAGGATTGCAGATGGTTGCTGTCATCACATGGACACCTCGCTGTGTGGCTCTCCTGGTCAGTCTGTGACCTCTGAACTTGCGCTTCCTGCAAAGTCAGATACATACGAACACACAGATTGGACCATCTGCTTCTTGCTTCCAACCTTTGCATTCCTTCCCTCAGTCGCCCTTCGTGTTCCATCTTTCCTTCTTCACCTGCTCAGAGTAGATGGTCCTTTCCATAGCAAAGGGATCATGCCTGGAGTGTATGGTCAGTCTTTAGGGCAATCCCACACACTGTGTGGAGAACTGCAAACATCAGCTGGGCGATGCTAAGCACCACCCAGGACACGAACGCCAGTTCGAGGCTCACCTTAGCCCTTGGTCTGTCCAGTAGAAGGTCTCAGCAAAAGCTCTTAGCAGATGTTCTGATAAAAAAAAAGCAGACAACTAGACGGGGTTTTTTTTCTTCACTATTTTCTTCCAACTTTAGGAATAGCTGTGTGCATTTCAGTGTCGGTGTACTCTGCTATGTTGTCATGGCATTTTCCCTGCGTCCACAAAATGCAGGAATTCTGTGGTGGCAAGACCCTTTTCTGTTCTCAGCTGTTTTGTTTAACAGCAGCAAAGGACAGGAGCTAGGAATGAACTCATTCTTGATGTTCAGCCCTTCATCGGCAGAGTGTACAGGGTATGGCTAGCAGCACTCTGTTAAAGGCTAAGCAGTGACTTTAGAACCGAAAGTTGTGTGTTGGGAAGGAATGTTACTGGTATTTTTCAATACAGAAATCATTTCTCAATAGAGTTCCTTCCCTTGGACCACAAATTAGTTGACTTTTATAGAGTTCTTTGCCCTTGTGCACGCTACCTTGTTAGATCGGAAGACCAGGAAAAATCAGTGCAACTGCTTATCAGAGTTTCATCAGGATTACAACTATTTGTTTGTGTACTTGTTGATACCTTTCATCCTGGATAAACTCCTGGCATTTATGGATAATTTCCACAAGATATTATGGATTACAAATGCTGCAAACGGCTGTAACATGGGAGTGTTTGGTATCGATGGAACTTTTTCAAGTTTACATTCACTTTGGTTACGTACTTCAACACAGTCTTCCACACAGCATCTGCAACAGACAGATTTCAGGTAGGAAAAGCCATTTTCTACTTAAATTTATCTTTCCACCAACATTTGAATCATGTTTCTATCTTTAATAGTTCTTTTTTTAATTTTTGAAAATTGGTAAAAATCACCCCAGGCATTGCGATTTCAGCAATGTGATGGATTGTGGAATGCCTTCAAGAATGAGTTAATGGCAGGAAATAGAATTGCAAAAATCAAACAATCACAACTTGAAGAGTGACTTCTGTATGCTGCAGTTAATTCAAAACACACAGTTCTTTATTTTACGTTGACAAATTTCATATTGATGGTCAGTGCTTTGCTTTTTCCCACATCACTGAGAAACAAGGCAGGAGTTGTAGAAAAACTCAGCATTTATTCCTTTTTATTCATTAAGAAAATCTATAAATGTGTAATCGAACTGCATATTTCATTTTTTGTAAGAAAGAATGGTTTGTTACCAAATATTTTATTTTTTAAAAGATTTTGTGATCCCATTGCTAAAATACTAAAAGCTTTTAAAAATGTGTTTTAACATGTGGCAAACTATGCACAACAGTCAGTAGGGATAAACAGGCCTGGGGATATCAGCTGTTGTTCTGTAGACTTGTGCTATTCGGTACCCTTTGAGGTAGTGTTGCTGTCTTGCAGACTTGTGGTATTTAGAAGCTGCTGGCAGCTGCTAACACATTTTGTCTGATATCTTCAGTAGCAGCTGCTAACACATTTTGTCTGATATCTTCAGTAGCAGCTGCTAACACATTTTGTCTGATATCTTCAGTAGCAGCTGCTAACACATTTTGTCTGATGATCTTCAGTAGCTGTTTTGTCAACTAGCTGCTGATAACAGCTGTTTCTGTCTTGCAGACTTTTGGTGTTTGGTAGTTTCTGATAACAGTTGTTGGTGTCTTGCAGACTTGCCAGGGAGTCCAGAAGGGGTGCAAAGAGGCCCTAAAAGGACAACAAACAGATTCAGAGGAGAGCCACATGTACTCTGACCTTCTTGACAAAGTCATTCACTCCAAAGTCATGGAGGAACTAAAAGCTTTGCCTGCAGGTTCGCATATTTGTATTTGTTAGGTGGCTGGAGGTGTGTCCGGAAGAAAGCAGTAGTGAGATAATTGTATTTGTCTCAGCTGGGTGGTAAATGGTGTGATGTGGTTGACACAAAATATGACTTAGATCCGATATTGTCCCCTTAGCATACGTGATCTGACAGTTTGGTTCATGTGCAGAGAACCTGGTTGATCCAGCTCAGCGTGTCATGTGGGGAGCTGTTCTGTTTAGGCTGTGAGATGCGGAATGTTAAGAGGCATGTGAAATTAAATGTGAATGTGTGACCAGTTCAAGGGTTTAGTAGTTACTGCCAAGCAGGGGACCCACTGCAGGTGGGGATGGGGGGATTCACTGGGAGATGGTAAAAAAGATGTGAGACTTATGAGCGGTGGGTCAAGCTGTCAGGGTCTGGAAGTCACCTGCAGTGAAGATAGTGATAAAGGGCAGAGGGGTCAGAACAAAGGGGTGGGGTTCAGGGTATTTCTCAGGGATAGCCAATGGAGGGATAAGTTACCCAGCATAAGTAGAGGTTAAGACTGATTGGAGTGTAGGTCATCTGAAGATTTACAATGGTCGCGTATGTGTGTGTCTGTGTGGAGAGTTGGTAGTTCGCTTCTGCTGCAGTGCATGTACACTTGTTAGAAGACTTCCAGTGACATCTTGAGCTCCTACCATACTAAGCGTCTGTTAGTACGTTTTTGTATATTCTCAGTACTATGCAGTGATGTCTTGAGCTCCTACCATACTAACCATCTGTTAGTGCGTTTGTGTATATTCTCAGTGCTGTGCGGTGATGGATTACAGTTGCCCCATCACCAGCTCCTGTGTCTGTCTGTAAAAGGTTACAGATTCATAATGCTAACTTCTGTGTGAAGATGAAAATAGAGATGCTTATTTGCATGTGAAAGTGAACAGATGTGGAGGCCAACACTCTCCGTGACTGGTGTTTCAGAGCTGAAGGAATCCCTGCTGCACGTCGAGCGCCGCAGCCTGGTGGTGGCTGGCATGGTGGTGGCTGTAGGAGCAGCCTTAATGCTGTTGGGCTGCTTGTGGATACACTGGTGTCACGCAGAGCATGGAGACTACATCCCTCTGTCCCCAGCAAAGGAAGAGCTAAACAAGAGCCAGCAGCAGGAACAACAGCAACAGTTCCAGGCCAGATCCCACCAGCAGCAGTGCCATGACCAGCCACACAAGTCAGACAGCCACTTGGACAATGGTGTGAACCAGTTGACTCATCGCAAGGTGCACGGGACTGAGGCAGATAGCCAGTAACGTTTGGCTGTGTGACCATTGCTGCTGTTAACTTGAAAGAGGCATGTGTTCGGGGCAACATCAGAACTTTTTACTTTGAGATTCTACATGACAACCTGGAGACCTTGGTGTGCGGTGCTGCTGTAATCAAATCACCCAGGAGATCTAACTTGAACTGGTTTTGTTGCCAGTTGTTGCGGTGGGCCTTTTGAACAGAACATGAAGATCTTGGGTATACCACACTGTTTGCCTTACTATAATCAAACCGGCTTAGAGAACTAGCTTGAGCAGCCTTCAAAGCTGTGAGATCTCATCTATGCAAAGTACTTTACATTTCTGGTTTGTTTGAAATGGTTATGTGGATAGTAGCTATTGAATTTTCTGATTTTTTAAAATATTATTCTCATACTTGTAATCTAGAAACTTCTCATAGCAGATCTATTTTTGAGAAAAGTCTTGATTACAAATTATGATGAGGTACCACACCTTGTAAGCACTATAGCTGCAGAAGGGAAGGACAGGCAGTTCATAGCTCGGTCTATGGTAGCTTGAATCTTGTGATTTGCAGTTCCAGCTGAATCAGCAGCCACAAGATTGTGCAGGCCAGCAAAACATCCCAAGAGTGTTTGTGGTTTGTGGCCTTGCATGTGATGAACATGCCCTGAGTGTTTTGGTTTTGAGACCCTTAACCCTACCCTTGTGCTTGTCGAACATGCCTTGGAACCCTAAACCCTGACCTTATACTTGAAGAACTGCTGCACTGTGCTAAAGGATTGAGTTTACCATGCATGAGATCTCATGATTTTCTTGTTATTTGCTGTTACATTCCACAGAACCTTACACCTGCCAGGATCTTGCATCCTGTTTTTGAACCTTGTCTTTCCCATGTTGTGATCTGTTAGCTTTTCCCTAGCACACCACTCCCTTACCCCCAAACAACTCTTCTGTTCCACTGCGCTACTGCTACACACCTTTTCTCCTTAATGTGCACCACCTTCCCCCCTCCCACCACCTCCAGTACTACTTACTGCTGCTGTGTTGCTGTGTGCACCGTACCTTTTAATCTTGGTTCACATTCACTGCGTACTGCCCTAGTCCGTCATGTATTTCTTCATCAGTATACAACATGGTCTGTGATCCTGATCAAACTGTGTGCGGTATTATGGTTTTGTTCTTTCAAACCTTGGCACCAAAAGCTATGTCATTATAAAGCCTATATCAGCCACATTAAGGATACCTTGTGTTTGCCACCTCCCTGGCAACTTCACCAAGTTGTGAACAATCTTCCATTATAGAGGAGAGTTTGAGAAATCATCCCCTTTCAGCCTGTATGATCTTTTGAGAGCGGGTTTTACTTTACTTTCTTCCAAATGTGTCATCTAGCACCTAGGGTCCTCGTCATCGTCTCATTAGGTGGCTGTTCTGTGTTCAAAACCTTTCACAGCATGAGATGCCTGTATAGCGTAAGACAGTGGCTGTGTATTGTATACTTGAAGTCCCATGGGAGTCCTCTCTATAAAAGCAGTCTACCTGTACCATAAGACTGTCTGTCACTTATGTAGCACATGTATCAGCCTCTTTATTGGACATGTGGGGAATTAAGTAGGTAAGAGATTGAAGTTGCAGGCTGATTGGATATTTGTGCCAGTCCAGTGAGCCTTTTGATACAGCTCTGTGCGTGTGATAACATTTTGTTTCATTTGGAATCACTAGGAAGCGCAGATCTCATTAAAACCCTAAGGGATTGTGTATGTTGATGTTCTGACTTTTTCTTGTAGGTTGTGAATGACATTCAGTATCCTTGTTGACTGATGAGGTTTTCCACAGACAGGCATCACTCTACATGAATAGATGCCTTGGTCTGTCCATGGAGACTGTGTTCGTGTATGGATAGGTGCAGGGTGTTTTGTGTGGATGGGTGTTACATTTGCAACTTTGGTGTCAGTATGAGTACATAGATCTCCTGGTTCAAACTACTTTGATATGCCACAGACATACTTTTGGGCATGTGAGTGTGCTTTCATGTGTAAGAAAACTTGCTAAATTTGATACATTGGAGTCAGTTGCAGAAGAAAAAATGTATGGTTTTGCTTGGTTCAAATGACTGTAACGTTGGGGGGGGGGAGGAAGATGTAGATCCAGCATAAGGCACGGTAAAAGTGAAAGCAGTGGCAAAGTGTCTCAAGCGGTCTTTTGTTGACAAACAGCGAGAGCATGCTCCGAGGCTAAACAACAGCAAAGTGGGCTTCTTTACGTCATGGTCGGTTATAATATAACCTGACTGCGAATTATATAGCATCACAGAAGAAGATTCTAGAACTTCAAGAGCAGTTCCATGCAAAATTTGTATTCGATGCAGACAAGAAAGTAGCTGTCTTTAAATATGAACTTCTTAAATATGAAATATGAATGGCTGTTTGCTTTCTACGCAGTGACTGGCTTGGGCATCAGCCTTTGGCAGATGATAACGTGAAAAGACTGTTTCACTCATCAATGGACCGATTGATACTGGGTCTTTCCAATCACCTTTGGACCAGTCTATTTTTAAGACCAACTATTTCTTGTCTGAACTGGTCTTGTGACCTGCTAACCTCCAGTTTCTTTGTCACAATACTGTACCATGACCCAAAGTGCTCAATTCTCAATTAGCGATCCCTAACCGCACCTTCCAAAAAATATCTCCAGTACAACCCTGTGCACACCTTGCATCACTCGTGCGCACAGCTCGCTGACTAGGTCCCCCTGACTTTCTCAAGTGCTGCTGTGCCAGCTGGTTGTGTTCCGGTTGTGTTCCGGTTGTGTTCCGGTTGTGTTCCGGTTGTGTTCCGGTTGTGTTCCGGTTGTGCTACTGGACTACACCGTGGCTTTGCCTTGGCAGTTCCTCGCTTCTTCCACTTTACTGCCTTGCGTCAGAGGTTCAAGGAACGTGAGCTTTCTATGTTCTCTCCTTGTTTTTCTGTCTTCATGTTTGCGGGTTTCATTAGACAGTAGTGACAGCGTAGTGTGCTTTAGACTTTAGCCGGCTGGATTGTAGAGTGGTTGTTAGCATTGCTGGTTTGTTACCTTTTGCGCTTACCTGTACTCACGTTGTGTTATGTGGACCGTGACTCGGTGCTTGCCTTTGTGTCACCCCCATTTTTTGCACGGTAGGTGTACTTTGCTATTTTGGTTGTTGTTGTCTTGTTGTTACACCTAGCCATGCCACACAACTCTCAACGTGAATCACTCCCTTCTTCCACTTTGGATGGGAGCTCTCAACGGAACTGTTAGACCTCAAAGAGTCACCCAAGCAAGTGTTGTTCCGGCGCGGATCACCGCTTGCCTGCAGCTACGATCACCTCTGCTGGTGTCAGTGTTTTGCCATCGCACATCATGACTTCCGCCGGTCACATCATGACTTCCACCGGTCACATCATGACTTCCGCCGGTGTTGTCTCGCTGTCGGTTCCACTTCCGGGCCCTGGCTTCCATCTCACTGACTTCCATGCGCTCGTCTTCATCTGCCCTGCCGGTTCCGGTGGTCGGACCAGGACCTGCTGGAGAGTGACAGCCACTGGCCATCCCTTGGGTCTTCCGCTGTTGGGGGTGGACTTGCCCTCACATGCTCCTCCCCTTGGCAAGGTACGCTCGGGTTTACCGGTCCGACCACATGTTGCTGTGCAGCCTGGGTCACTGTCCCTCTTAGCACGATTGCTTCCTCATGCCGGCGATCCCACTTCCACTGCTCTTGGAGCGAGACACCTCCCATGTTCCTGCCAGCTCTGGGGAGTTCCAGGAAGATAGGTCTCCACCTTCTGGCCACCCACCAGAAGTTCCCCTCCTCTGCCAGTCGCCAGATGTGAACAGGAGGCCATTTACTTGTCAGTGCTGCCGTCTGTTTCTGGTCCCTAAAGTGACAGGTGGGTTCTGCCCTGTGCTGGACCTTTCCCCTCTCAACTGCTTCCTGCAGAGGGTTCACTTCTGGATGGAGACCCCGGTCTCGTTCGGCAAGGCTCTCCACCAACTTTGTCACGTCTCTGGACTCGCATGATGCGTACGTTCACCTACTTGCTTGCCCATTGTATCGGGAGTGGCTGCGCTTTGTTTGGCGGATGCCCATTCGGCCTCTCGTTAACACCCTGGGTGTTCACCATGGTAACTCAGGAGTTTTGTGCCCTGTTGCACGAGCGGGGGATTCACTTTCGTGTGTACCTGTCTGATTGGCCAATCCTCACTGCGGAAGCTGGCCTGTGTGACTCACACACGTAGCTGGCGATATCCTAGGCTTGCCTGCTGGGGTTCTCCCTGAACCTCAGCAAGTTGCAACTTGTGCCGTCGACCGTCTGCATGTTCCTTGGCATGGAGATCGACACGGTTGCCTAGACAGTGCACCCTGCGCCATGACGCATCGACCGTCTCCAGCTGTTGGTGACCCATTTGGTGGGTGGTCCTTCACAGCACGGCAACTCGCATCATTAGTGTGGACGAAGGTGTCAATGGTGTCGCTGGTCCCCCTCACAGCGGTGTTCCTGCGACCCATCCCGCACTGGTTCTGGAACTGGAGGTGTTTGCCCTCCTCTTGCAGCCCTTGACCAATGTGGCCTGGCTGACATCAGGCATCCCCATCGTGCCCCCACCTCCTTCAGGTGTCCCAGGCTCACTCTCCCCATCGGGTCCTGGCCTGGGACCTCCTGCAGAGCCAGTGTGGTTCATGCCCTCTCGGGGCTGGACTCTGACGTCCGTCTTGAGTGCAATGTTTCTTGGTCTCTCTTCTTCTTGCCCGACTTTCTGGCCAAGAATCAGAGACCTGGTGACCCATCCCTGACGGTCACTATCCTGCCATTGTCCGCAGTCCTAGCTCCATCCGACCTATACTTGGCAAACTGTCGGACCAAACATTGTGCAAGTACAGACGTCGTACATGACCCTTATGTGTTCCCACCCAGCGACGCTTATTCCTCACCCTCTGAACCAGCTGAACATGAGAGATCTCTAAAGCTAGCATCTCTCACTGGGTCACTACTGTTGGCTGACGTGCGTATGCTGCAGCCGTCACTGCCCTTGGCTGCTGCGCGCGTTCGACAAGTGAGGGTGTGGGCCACCTCGCTGGCTTCCCAGAACAACACATTGGCCGATGTCCTGCGAGCTGCCTACTGGCAATCTGAGGATCCGTTCATCAATTTCTACCTTCGGGACCTCGGTGCTGAGAGGACGGCCTCTATGGTGTTTCTGAAGCCATTTTTGCACAGCATCTGTGACATCTGTGTCCTCTTAACCATGGTAAATTTTTTCTGGTCTCACCCACCTCCTTTTTGTGCTACTCAGCACTTTGAGTCATGGTACAGTATTGTGACAAGAAAATACAAATTTCTTTATCTAAATTTGAGTTTCTTTGGCAATACTTACCGTGACCCATCAGACGCCCACCCTCTTCCCCGTTGGTTTGGTTCTTTGGCTTGAGAAGGTCAGGCTGACCTAGTCAGTCAGCTGTGTGCACGAGTGACACTAATTGAGAATTTAGCACTTTGGGTCATGGTTTAAACTGCAGTGTTTTCAATATTCTATTGTATTTGTAAACATAACATGATCTGACCACCTGATTATAAATTATAAGTCCTAGTACTGTTCCCTATAGTGCCAGACGTCTGGCAGGGCAGCTACTAGATGGACAATTTTTAAGTCTTAGGTGTGACTTGGCTGGGATGCGAACCTCTGACCTCCCACCTCAGAGCTGGACTCCTTCACCCTTAGACCACTGAGGTGGTATGTGGATTGGCAGCATCTGTTGAACTGGTTGTGCTGTGAGTTATAAAGGAGATTTTTACTACTCAGGTTTTACTTATGGATTTTCATGTCACTATAAGGATAACAATGATTGTGAGACTGATGATTATATAAAGAGCATTTGTGTTTTTTGCCATGTTGCACGATAACAAAAGGGCTTATGTGTCTTGGTATGCACAAATGGATGATGCATTAAATCTTGAGCCTCATGTCTCCCATTTCCACAAACACTATTATAGTTTTGTTTCATTTATTTAGCTATAAGCCCTGGGGATTGGGTGTGTGTGTGCTTTTAGTTTTGACAAAAAAATGTAACTTTCGTAGCATTGAGTGTGTTAACATAGTTACCTGTTTTGCAGGTCACGGGCTCTGGTTTCTTACTGAGAGCCGGAAGTGTTAGTGTAAGCAACTATTCTTTTAAATACTTGCTGCCCATCGTGCTTTGGTTCAGAATTGTAGAATTCCCCCCTCCCCCAGCCCCAACCCCAAGAGAAAGTCTGTGTATATAAAGCATGCAGACCTGATTTAGGCTAATCCTACATTTTGAGTTCACCGCGTTTCTTCTTTCCATGTTCTTACCACCAAGGTCAGAATCTGGTAGGACTGTTCATTTTGAAGATCTGTCCATGTTCTTACCACCCAGGTCAGAATCTGGTAGGACTGTTCATTTTGAAGATCTGTCCATGTTCTTACCACCCAGGTCAGAATCTGGTAGGACTGTTCATTTTGAAGATCTGTCCATGTTCTTACCACCCAGGTCAGAATCTGGTAGGACTGTTCATTTTGAAGATCTGTCCATGTTCTTACCACCCAGGTCAGAATCTGGTA
>SMGT01008620.1:61047-72206 GCA_004794575.1 Lanistes nyassanus
TTTGAAGATCTTGCCTGTTTTCTCACTAACGACTGATAGTGAAGTGCTAGCAGGAATTGTGGACCAGCCCGTTGAGTTGCCTGTTTTCAGTGATGAATTGTATCTATATACATGTACGCATATACACATGTAAAGAACCAATGGAAGAAATCTTTCCTGATGTTGCAGTAAGTCAAAATAAAATAATTGACCAATCAACATCATTCTCCCCTTCCCGACTCCCCCACCACCCCCAGCCAGATCAAGAGTAAACATATCTACAGACCACGGAGAAGATGAAGGGGTTTTTCTCATGGTTTGTTTTGCATATTAAACCACACCACATATTTCAGGATCTAGATAAAATCCTAAATAGAAAATCTACTTTTATCAAAGTACGCTTTTGCCACAAAGGAGACCGCCCTTTGTCTTCATCTTTGGGGATTCCTTGATCAGAAATAGTGTCGTTACTGAAGCACATCTTTCATGAAGTATTTTTCCAGTGCTATACAGTGACCTTTTCTAAACAAATACATAGAGAAGTAATAAGAAATGTCACGTTGACAACAAACTGATTATCGTGATATTGCCTGTGCTAAATATGCAAAAGTGTAGACAAGAACAGAAAGGTGTTGGGATGTGCTGGTTGGCTGAGAGTTCCCTTAACACACTAACACTAGTAACAGTGCATCAGCGCGAGTCTTTTGGTATGTGGCAGATTCACTTTGCCAGGTGTTGAACTTTTGGTCACTTTTGTGCTGTCCGTGAAGTGACCGACGAGGGACAGCAAACACACAATCTCTGGGTTACTTCTTTTTTCCAGCCAGACTTTTTATGCACTTTAGACTCTGCAACCCAACAAGACTTTTGTGTCAAACCCAACCAAACTCAGCTTACTGATGTCAGAATAGCCAGCACTGTTGCCATCTAAGGTGTGTGCGCTAGCGTCTGTAAAAGATTAGTGAGGTGGTGGTCACATGACGTCAGCTATACACATATGGTCCAACTGTGCACCTCAAAACTTTATCTAATTCTGATGAATTTTTTGCCAACAAAATTTCAGTTGAACATTTTAATGAAAATTTGTAAATAATATGCAATCAAAGTCCTTTTAATTTTAATCATCTTGTATTGCATATGGCAAACTAGTTTTGCATGACTGCTTTCAAAGTAGAGCCCTTTACTTCTATATGGTGCATTACTGATTTCTTTAGGGGGGTGGGGTGGGATTAAGTACATGTAGAGAGTAGAGTTTGTAGCATTTTCACAATTTGAAGGGAAAAAAAAGTGATGTATGCTGTTATAAACCAAATCATTGTTAAATACATGAGCAAAATACTCTATTCAAATTCCTGTAAAAAGTATATAGGTATGTTTATGTGTTAGTGTTTATATATATATAGATGTATCTAGATGTTGTTCCCACCGTGTTGTAGCAAATCCTTGGTGAAATCAATGGTATTTACTGACTAAATAGTTTACATGGAAATGAGCGAAAGATGCCCAATGTAAAACCCTATACTGGCTCGTTATCAAGTATGTGGATGGCAAGCGTCTGCATGTTGTGCCCAGGAACGGTGAGCTCAAGGGCTGGACGTGTGTCTGGGCCTAGCAGTCTGCACATACCTGCATAATGACAGTAGTAGTTGTTGAAGTTGGCCACAATGACTGGCACAGGCAGCGCGATGGCCAGCACTCCAGACAGTGCACAGAGGCCACCCAATATCTTGCCAGCCAAGCCCACAGGCACAAAGTCACCATAACCCACTGTTGTCATGGTGATGATGGCCCACCAGAAGGCATCAGGGATGGAAGAGAACTGTGACAAGCTCTCGTCTTTCTCGGCATAGTACACGCTGGCAGCGTAGATGACAGTGGCGATGCTCATGAAGATGGCGAACATGGACAGCTCGCGCAGGGAGGTCTTCAGAGTCATTGCCAGGATCTGGAGACCCTGGGAATGCTGGGATAGCTTCAGAATGCGAACCACGCGCACCACACGCAGCACAGACAGGAAGGAGCCACCGCGCGAGCTCTGACACGCGCCGGTTGCCAAGGCGACTGCCAGGAAAAGGAAGTAGGGAGCGATGGTGGCCACGTCGATCCAGGCGATGGCAGAGAGCAAGAAACGAGGTTTGGAGGGGCAGGCCACGAGTCTCAGGACAAACTCCAGCAGGAACCACAAGATGCAACAGGATTCCGTCAGGAAGAGTGGGTGGTCAAACTTCGGCAGGTGCTGTGTCACATTGATTCCCCTGGCGTCCACAAAGGCAACCTTGACACACCCACTTTCTCGAAAATCAGGCAGCGTCTCCATGCAGAAGGTGACGACAGAAACGACGATAAAGAAAACAGAAAGGATTGCGACGATCCTGGCGATGAGAGAGGATTGTGGGTATTCCAGGGACGTCCAGATTTGGCGCATGGCGCTGTTTGTTGGCAAAACAGGGGCTGCCTCTACAATGTAGCCCTCGCTGCGCTTAAAGGCGTCGATGACGACTTGGCCGAGCTCGTAAAACTGCAGTTCGTTCAGGAAAATGTCGACGGGCACCTCCAGGGGTCTCCTCAGGCGGCCGCCAGACTGATAGTAGTACAACACCGCCTGAAAGGAAGGCCGGTGTCGGTCCAAGAAAAATTCTTGGCGTGGTTCTTGCCAGTACCGCCTTCTTTTGTCGGGGTTGCCTAGCAGCGTGTTGGGCAGCCGGTCCAGCGTGCCTAGCTGTGTCTCGAACCGAAGTCCGCTGACATTGATGACGACGCGCTGACAGCCCTCTCGGCGGCAGTCGTGCTGCACGCAAAGTGCCGGGCCGCATGCAGGTGGGTGGCATGGGGACACAGAACCTGACGACTTCTTGTCCACCTCCACAGCTGCCAGCAGCTGCTCTTGTTCCTCGCAGTACAGCTGGGCGGCGCTGTGACGTATGTTGCTGGCGTTGCTCGCCCTGCTGTTGCGCCGTGAAGCAGAGAGCGCGGAGAAGCTGGGGCGGCTGCCCACATCACCGAGCGGGATATCGTTGGATGAGGATTTACGGGGACTGCTTTGCCGAACGTCACTGACCTGATCGGAGTCTTCGTCGTTAGCTACGTCACCGATCAGTGTGTGACGCAATCTTGACTGGTCAGAGAAGAAGGGGTCGGTTTTGAGGTACAAGTTAACAGAAGGTGGGCATGTAGCCTTGCTATCGTAAAGCTGTGAAAGGAAATTCATTGTGATGTCCTGGCTTCTGTCTGCTGAATGCAGAATGTACACGTCAGTAGAACACTGGGCCCCACGCAGTCTTGTGTGGCGTCATAATGAGTCTAGACAGCAGGGTTTGAGTCCAATTTAACATTTGGGTGTCAGACACGAAACTAGCAAAGTGGGTGTCGGAAACTTTGGTGCAGACCCTGGCTCTATGTTTGAAGTTATCTCAATAGATTCTTGTGCAGACCTTGGCTCTATGTTTGAAGTAATCTCAATAGATTCTTGCCATCTCTGTAAGAGCACACCTGCTACACACACGCGCTTGTATGACATTCGTGCTTACCTGACGAAATGAAAATCTTGCGTGCTGCTAGTCTCTCTGGCTGACCGCGCGTCTCTAAGGGACACTCAGACAGGGGCGTTGTTTTCTGGCTGGCTGGCCTCTGGCACCGCTGCACACGGACTGCCACCTTGCGTCGGTTTGAAATGCCTTTATGAAGCCGACCGTGTGCTGGACTGTTATTTCTACGCCTGCCTCGTGCCCATCTCAATACAGTGTCATATTTTCTGGAATGTACTCTCCCATCGTATTTATTTGAATTCATTGTCCTACTTTCTTGCATGCACTGTCGTAAGGTTTTGAGTGTCATTCTTTCTTGCCTGAGGTGTTCTATCGTGTTTATTTGAATGGAGTTCCTTTTTCCTTCAGAATCGACTTGTAGCTTGCGCTCGACGCTTGGAGTTTACAGGTATATGTCACATTGCAAAACTTCAGCCATTGTGGGTTTGCATGCATGTATTGGGCAGGGATAGTCGTGCGAAATGGGCAGACGATTCGTTTAGTTCCAGTGAGGCGCGCTTGCAAGAATAGCTTTTTAGTATCTGTTCCAAGGATCTGCCAAGTTCCTTTCTTTCGGCCCTCTCTTTGCTACGTGTTTGGGTACGATAAGCTCCCTTGGGCACATGCGTCTGCATACGGCTATGTATAGCGCTGCCAGTACCTTTGTTGGAGTTATCTGTTCCAATACCTTAGAGAAAAACTTGTTTCAGAATCGCGAGCAACACCTTCGTTATTGTCAGGTCCTTGTATGTCCACAGGGTTAGGCTTGGTGTCGGCTGGGTGTCGGCTGCACCCTTTCACTGAGTCGTCTTTTGTAGCTGCTAGTCTGTCAGCCACAGGTCCCGAACCTGGAGCGGACTGTAACTTTTACACGATCGCGAAAAACCCTTCGAGGAACATATGATCTAGTGTGCCCTGTTAAGAAACACCTTGAGATATGACGGGTTTTAGATATTGGGGCTTAAGGTTATATAAAAAAAAGTACCTTGATACACACATTTGTGATGTCACTTAATGGCATGAAGTTAGGCTAGAACTTTATTGAACAAGTGTTGTAGCAGATATGATACTGAGCTGAATCTAATGTAGGTTGTAATAAATAGCACAGTCTCATGTACCTACTGTGGTAACCAGATTCCCACAATGTTCTGTCTCAACCTAGTGTTATCAGACTGCCACGGTATTTGGTCAACTTAGTGTTGATACGATGTCACCCCTTTCAGCTGTACAGGTCCCTATGGAGACGGCGTCTCGACCCCTATGGAACCACCGCTGAGTAGTTGGTTAACTGGTTATTTTAGAGGAATAATACCATTCCACTTCGCACAAAGACAATACTAAGTTATGCCCTGAAACGACCACCAGACTGTTAGCTGCAGTAGAATGCCCGGTACATGTACAGTAAGGGGTCTGTAAATCTTACGCTCTGGGAAATATAATCCTTGGCTACTGCTGGATTCCAAAGGATTCCAACGTAAAGCCTTTGACACACAAGCCAATGCTCTGACCATCGGACTATCGAGTTCCCCACGCAGTGATCATGATGCGCAGACGACGCCGGTCACACATTGCGAGTTGGGGTGGCGAGTCAACTGAGGGCGTGCAGAACGAGCTTATGTTGAGTATGTTTGAGTTTTGTATGAGAATCCGTGTCGCCTGCACGTAAAAAACGCGGTGAATGGGCTTCACAGCTGCTTTTAGGACCGCAAGTGCAGAGGCAAGCGTGTTTTTGACACGAACCCCTCCCCCTTCCCTTCCACCCACACCTCACCCCCACCCACCCTGCACCACGCCACGCCACTCCACCAGCACCCCTCCACCCCCTAACCCCACCTTTAACCCCTACCTTTCCCTAACCTCCACCCTACCATCCTCCCCTCGGAAACACCCTCGGGGCCCTTCCCCGGAAACATAACTCCCTCCCCCAGAAACACAGTCCCAGTACAGAGGTCGCCATTTGATTAGCTACACACAACGGTGGCTTGTCAAAGTACCCTTTGTACGAAAGGGGTCTTTGGTGATCTAAGCTCCCTTGCACGCTGATAGTCCTGTACAAGTGGTAAGGGCTACGTCATATTATTTCATTTTTGTTTAGACCTAGGTACAGGGTCGAAATATGGTCTATGACCATCAGTGGGTGAAAAGGAACCCGGATGCCTAATTTGGTGCGGATCGGCTTAGGCGTGCGGATATGTAAAACAAACTCACAAGAAAACCCATGCACCCCCCCCCCCACACGCTTTATATATTAGATAGTATTGGCTATAAAGAAATTTTTATGATGAATTATCATTGCATAAAACGGAAGTTATAAAAGGGCTTGTGCCTTCATTGCTGATTGTGCCTATATCATCTACAGTTCGTAATGGTTGCATGCCCATTTTCTGATAAGGTGCAGGGGAATGAAATTTTGGAAAAAAAAGCCCCTGTGCATACATATTTTCATATTTTTGATATTTCTTTTTACCTAAGCGTAAATTTTGTGCATATTATCATATGCATCAAATATTTATAGAGGATTTGGGTCTTAAAGTTCTCCTTAGAAAACGTCGTATACGTATATTGGTCGAATAACTGGCTGCACGGTACGTTTTTCGAAGTGGAAGTGATTCTTTTCTTTGCTGTGGGTGATTATTAGGATTAAATTATTCACGATCAGGATAAAAAACTTCCAGAAGCACTGCTCCTGCTGTTAAACGTAGTTCAGAAATAATTAGTGCATTATTGAGGTTCAGGCCATGCACTTGCAGACAGACAGTAAAGAAACAGAAAAAGAGCAATATTTTAAAGAGTGAATGTAGCTGATTGAAGTCATCCATCAATTTGCTGAATCAAAAATACGAGGTATAATTGTCAATAATGTATGATTTTGTTATATATTATATATACTGTGATCGATCTGATGGTGCGCCAGAGGAGAATTATGATTATAAAGTCCATGGTATACTATAGCTATAGAATTGAATTCTTTATAGAATTACTTCGATAGCTATATAGAATTGAATTTTTTAGTTATAAAATTACTTCGAATTCGATAGCTATAGAATGCAATTCTATATATCATTGAGTACACTCGATCATTCCCCTATTAGCGCCCCATACCGCCTTATTACTGAGGTCAAAAAGTAAGAACGAAAGTACTTTACGGTTCACAATTACTGAATACAGTCTTAACGATACTATAAGCTCTTGTGTGCACGGCACTTGTGTGTGTGTGTGTGTGTTGCTTGGGTAGAAAGTTTGAAGTCATAGTGTCATACACGATGCACCCCTCCTACGCCACCCACCCACCCACCTTTCCTTATTTTACTGAGGTCAAAAACTAACAACGAAAGTAATGTAGGGTTCACCATTAGTGAATAAAGCCGTAAATTAAAATACTGTAAGCGCATGTTTACACGGTGCTGTTGCGGAATGACCCCCCCCCTTTTTTTTTCTTGCTATGACGTCAGCTGTGCAAATAGCCTCGGACTCTGCACGGGACCGTGCAGATAGCCACTGCTTTATTTTTACTGGAGCTCCCTGTGCTCTGTGGAGCCTTCTAGCTAAATGAGTTCTCCCTAACTCTCTTCGGTTGAAGTTAAAAACTGTGCAAGAAGAAAATGGTAGGAAAGCAGACAATGTGAACATGACCATGGAGTGGCGTTATCGTGGAGAGGGCAATTGTTCTCTCGTTGTAGCTGACCCTTTGGTAAGTATCCCAGTATATTTGCCATTGTAGTTTTGCACTAGATGATGATTGAATAATTTTCCCCAGACCTTCACTTGGCCAGAGCTGCAGTGAGCACTGCATCTGTCGATCATCATCATCCCCATTGCCGATTTATACTATACTAGCGCTTATGAATACTCAGTCCGCTGTGCAGTGGCCAAAAGATAAATACTTTCAAGCGAAAGAATTCTCCCAGTAGTTGTAGACTTTTTATTGAGGCGTTGGCCGTTTAGAACAAGGATTATGATTGCTTTCGCGTGTATCTTTTATCATACAATCTTTGTCGACATGCTGCATTGGCATTTTGATTTAGGTCTAAAGATTTTTATTACAGCCGCACAGTGCGGAGTTATTCGATTAATATTTATAAATCATTTAGATTCACGGGAAAGCGTCAGAAAAAGACTGTCTAACCAGATGAACCATTAGACATTTACAAGAAATATTGACAAGTACTAAGCATCCAGCAAAGGACTTGCCTTATATATCAGATTCGCAAACTGTTTAGGAAGGATTTACTAATTTAGTGAATTAGTTTACTGATACCAACAAACATCCAGTAAAGGATGCTGCTGTACATCAAAGTTTCCAAATCCAAACTATTTAATCATATCATCTAGGCTAGGCAATAATAAATGTTAATATAATGACAAAAATAGTACAAACTACAATAAACTTTAGTTGGCCTTGTTGTGTTCTGTTACACTCAGTGTATTTAGCTCTTCCTTGAGTTGGCCTTGCTGTGGTGTTTTGACCAAATTGTTGTTTTAACCATTCATTTTGCCTTGTTGTGATGCCAAGGGTGAGACCAATTTGTTAATTCGTCATTAAGTTTCCTTTGGTTGGTTGTTTGGTACTTTAGGTACTATGGCTTGTGGTTTTTGGTCCAGATTGTTCACAGGTCATGAAATAGCTGGTGCATATGCATAGTGCCTACTGCCATGCAGCACTAACAGAACAGAGCCATTGGATTATGGTTGCATGTCTTTTTACTTTGTAGCTGTCGCAGAACTATGCATAAAAAACTTTGGGCAGCTATGCCCGCTGTTTTGTAGCAAAAATGTTGAATACTTCTTGCATACCTGTGTGCCTAATGTTGGGTAGCACTAACAAGACAGGAACACAGACACTCATTGGCATTTGGCATCTTGCACTTTGGCCAGCGAACCAAGTACTGCAGATGCTACAGATATAAATACTAATTCAGTGCTGGTCAAGTCTCAAACATTATATAAGCATGAACTTCAACATTTCTCTGTTTTGCAATAAGACCTAGAAGACTGCTTGGGATGAGAAGAGTTTTAGGGAAATGTTTGTGCTCTTGCGCATAAGGGCAAGAGCTGGTGATGGGCATTTGTTTATGCCATCTGTCTTGTTCATAACTAAATGGTACCTGTATATTTTTTGTTCTGGTAGAGTATATGTATTGTGCCAATAGAAGATACATGTTTGTAAATCACTAAATAAGTAATGTAAGCCCCAGTAAGTTAGAGTATCAGTAGTGTACACTACATGAACCAAGATGGTGGAACTGGAATTAAAAGAAACTGTATCTGTTGGATAGAAACAGGCTGCATGATCTGTTTTTATATACATAATAGACCTGAGCTGAGGTTGCAAAAATCACATGCTTTTGATAAATCACAAATAAGAACTCACGAGGAGTGAACAATGAAAGCTTATTATGCAGTGCATATATAATATTGTATTATCCCATGAAGTACGATACAAATATTTGAAAAAACATGTATTTTGTATTCTGCTGCTGTGCCTGTATATTGTAGAATGAAGACTACTTATCATGCACCTAGAAGAAGGGAATTATGACTTACGATCAGATGCATTCTTCTTAGTCAAGATAGTGCTGTCTTAAAATACCAGCCTAATTGTTGACATCAAATTTTTTCTTAGAGCAAAAAGGTGTACCGCCTACTGAAGCAGAACTACACTCGGAAATTTCAGGACAGTGTCACAGAGGTAAGCTTGTACTGGATGACCAACTTCTTACCACAAACTTATTTGCACTGTGTGTGTTGGTCACAAATAGTCCAAGTTGTACCACATGAACAGACGAGCATTTTGTAAATAATTAAAAAAAAGCCTGTACAGCAGACTATGGTGGTTGAAGGGAAGAAGCTGCTGTTTCAAATCCCCAGTCCTCTCCACCAGGGTTTCTCTTTAACACCAAGGAGATTATTCTTACAATTGCGAATGGCAGAATTTGTGTGGGATCATTGATTGATGTGATGTGTTTGCTGAAAATTTAAAGAGCAGCATATCATAAACTAAATATGGAATTATCCAGGTAAGAATGTTCTAATATTTCTAAATTGTTACTGCAAATGATGTTTAAATGAAGCTTACTGTTTGTGATTTCTTCTGAGTTTTTAAAAATCTGCTTAAGTCATACGACTACAAGCCTTGCGACCATTTTATGGCATCTTACTAAGTTGAGCTTCTGTTACACACTATGTCTGGCAACAGATGGTGGAATTACAAAACAACTGCACAGGCACCAAAAGACTTGTTTTGAGAATACAGTCTAGTGCATACAGTTTCTGATAGGGATCATAGAACACTGGCCTTGCTTGTTGCACTCCACTGGTGCGACAATACTACCACTGACTGATAATGTTGCCATCTGCAGTGCATCATGAAAAGTTATAGTAGGGTTATTGCACACTTTCACAGACATGGCACACGTGAAAGTAACACTGACAGATAAATTTTGTAGATGTGATACACACGATAGGAGCATTGTAACACTGCTGTTGACAGTGTTATAGTCATTGAGAGTTTTGTGTTTAGCGCATAAGGACTTCACTGCAAGAAAATTTTGAGCTGGGCTTGGAAGCGCATAATGGTAAAAGCATGAATAGCCCTATGGATTATGAAGATAATTCTCTCAAAATACTTTGCTTGTGGAGCCCAGGAGCCCTTAAGTACTTCCTCGGCATATAAACATAGAATGTGGAGGGTACTTTTGATGAGTTAGTGGCCATATATGCATACATTTTATCGTTGTACCAGAAGGAAAGTTCGTAATGTTCTCATGGTAAATGCTACTAAAAGCACTATTAATATTATAGTAAAAAGAAATTGCTCCATATCCGATATCATTTCAGACAGATGGCGATAAACTTGAAAAGTAGATTCTGCACTGCAAAACACATGAATCAACTGACTTTATCCAGGAAAACTAAATGGAGTTGTTACTGATATAAACTGTAAGTGGAGTGTAATCTATTCTAATAGACCATTAGTACTGCCTGTTTACTGCTGCTGCTGTCAGAATGTCACTGTCTGCACATTTTGTCAACACATTCTATAGGCTACTCTGTAATGTCTGAGGTGAGGTTGTGCCACTGTTGGCAATAATAATGCTTCTAATTCTGATTTATTAGTGACATAGAAATAGTCTGATGTGTAGTACCAACAGTATCCTTTGAATGGATCGTACGACCATAGTCTTATTTATATATTTTTCACACATTCATCAGTTTTTCACATTAAAATAAACTATTGCTGTCTGAAGCTTTTATTTATCCGAAAGGTGGTTGACAAGTGCACAACTCTGACTCCGACTCGCGGCAAGCATGATGAATGTCACAGATCGCTATTTTCCACTTGCCAGTCTTTTAGATCCATTCATACAGTGAACTACAACACAAGTGTACGGCATATTCAGTGTCAATCTGTTGTTTGGTCAAGGAACAACCACAAATCATTTCCCTTCCAACCACCTGTGTTCTGGCACCCAGCTCGAAAACAGTAGCCATCCAGTCAGATTCATTGAATGCAAGCATGTGACTCTCTTCTTTGGCCCATGCAACCTCGGAACTCTCAAAACATCTGTTGTTACAGATATGGAACAAATGGTTGGAGCATTGTAACACTGCTGTTGACAGTGCTACTGTTACAGATACAAACAAATGGTTGGAGCA
>SMGT01008621.1:5390-18604 GCA_004794575.1 Lanistes nyassanus
TAATGCTCGAGATGTTCCTCGAGATGGCCAGCTGGTATCAGGAAGACGACCAGCCCCCTCCGCTGCAGATATCATACGAACTGAAAGATGTGGGAGGAGACTAGCTCTATGTTACGACGGTCACCCACAAGTCATCCCCCGAGCACGCCAATAGGACGGCGAAGATGAGAAGCTGATAAGCAAGGTATAGGCAAGATAGAAACTGGAGACGACATTATTCGAGAGACAGGTCCAAAATAGAAAACCACTAGACTATCAAGATTAGAGAAGTAGTATTTTAGATGAACCGCCGTGCCTCCGCCCATTACTCATTTTACTTCAATTATTAAACTTTGTCGTTGACGTTGAAGAGAGTTGTCGTACGAACGCAAGTGACGCATGAGAGGCGTTACATGTTTTTTTATTTGGGGATGTTCGGCTAATACGGTTTTGTCCGTGAGTCTTAATGATATGTTGTGGGTTTTATTTAGTGATAATTTTTGTGTGTGGCTTAGCACAGGTTTTTATGCTTTAATTGCCGACGTCCCTCACGTAGTCGGAGGTCCTTATCTAAGCAAGGTTTGTGGTTAATGGCGCAGATCGAAGAGTATTTTGGTTTCGCCGCCTCCTTGCTGGAGTTTGGCTGTAGGGATAACCCACTGCGTGTTTAGGGTCCCTGTCTTCCTAATTTAGTTGCGGTTGTTTTTAAATTTTCTTCCCATACCGCTTGTAGGCACTCGCATGTCCTTTTCAGTAATCGTGTTTGTTATGGTATTGTGTTGTTTATTGGAGTTGGTTTTATTTGTTTGTTCTTTTATTAGCTTTATTGGTTCTCGGCCTTTTGGTTGGTTTTTGGATTGTACTGGTGTCACGGACGCGAATGTGAAGCTCCATAATGTGATGTTGTTTTTTTTATCAGGGTATGTCATGTCTGAGCATCGATGATACGTATCGCTTGTAATAGCTCGGGTGGAAACTGTTTGCTGTGTTAGTACTGATAGAAAAGGGGGGGAAGTCTTCAGTTAACAGTTAAAGGGAAGAAACTGTAAAAAGAGAAAGAAGGGAGATTTTTCGCTCACCTGCATAACGGGAAGGGGGGGGGGAGAAAGGAATGCGTGATAGTGAGCGATGTTTGGAGACGCGAGAGCGAGCGTGTGAGCGAGGGGAACGCCAGAGGCGTATGAGCTGTGACGAAGGACGGTTGTTCCAAGCAAGAGACGAATTTTGTAATAGACTCTATCCACACTGTATATCATATTTTATGGTTATGCTAGCAACGCTTTTGAGTAATTTTCGTGTGTACTGGGATGCTTAATTTTGAATTTTGATTGGTTGTATTTTGTACTTGATGGCTAAGCCAGGAAAGTTTCGAGTGATTTTATTGGAACTTGAGATGATTAATTGTGAGTAATTTTTCTGTGAATTGGGAGGATCAATTTTGAGTAGTTTTCTGCAGTAGTGAACCTAGTCCTCGAGTTATGTTTTGAGCTGCAAATAATGATGTCGTTAATGTGCAAACGGAGGGAATCGAATAATAGGGACAGTTTTCTGAGTTGAAAGGGGAGTTTATAAAAAGAGAACGGTACCCTGAAGGGAGGAATTTATAGGAGTTTCCAAGGGGCGGACCAAGGTGTGCCGAGAGAAGGTGTCGAAGAGGACCCGGGTCACACTGTTCCCTGGATCGACGCCTCCGAGAGACGCTGACTGCCAGGCGGCCAAAGGAGTGGACGCAACAGGGACGGCAGTCATTGCTTTACGCAGAGAGCATGTGTGTGTGGGGGGGGGGGGGTGTAGGGACCCCAGCACACCAGCCAGTCAGCCAGGAGCCGAGCTGCCCTGGGGCTACGGAACTTGTATCCACCAGGTGGGAAAACACCGACGTGGCATCGTGTCAAGCGAGGTAGGGCGTGTCGCTCGCGTTTTGACGTCTCTATCCCCGGTACTGTCGGACGGTGACAGAGGGGCAAACCCATTTAAGTTGTGGTGGCAACGGTACAGCGGACTTACAGACTTGAGATAATAGTAACCGCGGTAGGAAACACTCCTGTAAGGACTTTGAAAGATCTGTTTTGGTTCGGATTCCGGAAACTGAATAAGCAAAGACGCTGAGAACAGTTTGATGAGCTCGAGTAGTGAAGTTGAGAACGTTACTGTAAGGGAAGGGGAAGGTTTTGCGGACTGTTTGATTGGTGCAAATTTTGTTGTATGAAGAGTGAGATTTTGATGTGCTTGATGTGAATAATTTGTGTTGAGGATATCGATGTGATTTTGTTGTGCGGATTATATATATAGTTTGACAGGGGAATTAGGTAATTATATCTGGCTGGGGCCGTGTTGATTTACCTCCCTGTTTTGTGTTGTGTTTTGGGTGAGAGTTTATGGAGAAAGAACACGCACACACAAATCCCTTTCCACACTGATGTGAGTGACTGCAGTGAGTGGGAGGGGGTTTGTGACAACTGGTTATGGGGTTTGCTTTGTCCCGCGTACATATTCGCTTTGCGTTTTGCATGCTGCTATTGATTTTTTTGTTTTATTTGTATTTTTTTTGCGTTATCTCTTTTTTGATTGTTACCGTCATTTTGGCTATTTTTGGGTGCATTTTCTTTTGTCGATGCTGTATTGTCCTGTATATTTTTGATAGAAAGTATGAATTAGACTGCCCTGCCAGCATTGTTTGATGACCTATGGCCATAAAGTCGTCATTTTGTTGGTATTTGGTTTTGATTGGTTGGGTTTACATTTTTAGTGTATGGGTTATAAGTCTATGGACTGATTGATGACTTAGTATTTTGTTGTAGAAGAATGTGGGACATTTTTTGTTGGTTTTGTGTGTGTGTGTGTGTTTTTTTTTTTTTGCTTCGACCGACTTTTGTTTTGAGGTGTATTAGCGTGTGACAATCCTATGTTAGGCGATTTTTTTTTATTGTTCAGGCTACCTGCTTGTTATGTACTGTGGTCTCATTATCTGGTTTGTAAGGGTATTGTCACACAGTTTTTTTCACAAAATTATCTGGACAGATTAGAGATCTGATTATTTTTATTTGTAGTATTTGGGTTACGATTTTTGTTGTGGTGTTGTTGTTGTTGTTTGGTGTACAATGATTTAGTTTTAAATTTTTGACGGCCTCTCTTGTTTTGTATGGTGCTGTGGGCACATTTCGTATGTTGTTTTTATGTTGGTTGTTGTTAGCGCCAGCGGGTCTCTTCCCTCTGCTTAGGGTTTTTTTCATTTTCATGAAGGGGTTCTTGCCAAGACAAGGGGCGATGTTTGACGCCTGCCGGAGGATGTGACTGATGTCATTTCGGCACCCCGAATTAGAGTAAGGTCTGAGGCTTCCCACGAGGCTTACTGGGACTCAGAGTTGCCATTGGGTGGACAGTCTGCAAACGCACCGGATGTCGTAAAGGTTGCGCCAACTGTGGATAACGGTACCGGTCAGCAGTAGTCACCCGCTAGGTTGATTATCGGTTGTTCTGGGATGTTTTTTTCCGGAGTAGGTGGAGATTGTTCTTGGCGCTATTTGTTGTTGTTTTTGTTTTGGGTTTTTGTTGTTGTTGTTGCGTTGGACTTTGTTGTTCCTGGTATTTTGATCTGTCGATGTTCGGGGCCGCCCTTCAACACTTTCATTGTATTTTGTACTGTGGTTGTAAATCGCAGTTTATTTTAGCTTCTTGTCGCCTATTTGCATGCTTATTCTTGTAACCGCCGTTTTTTCTTTTCGTTATAGTTTAACTCGAGTTCAGATTTGTTGCCTTATATTGTTGCTATAACTCTTTTCTTGTTGTGTATTTTATCATTGTTAAAGTTGTGGCCGGACGGTCCTTGATAGTTTTGGTTATAGAAATTTTAACGCATATTGTTATTGCTGTTATTTTTCGTAAAAGAAATCAGAGTTTTGCCGCTATGGGCAATCCCTAAGGCCAGTGGGCCATGTATTGGTGATGAAACACCTCCCCCCACTCTGATTTCTTTTGTGGGTGGGGGAGGGATGTAACTATATGCGTGCCAGGCAGTAGGTAGCAGGTAGGTTAGTTAGGGCATAGAGTACAGTTTAGAATAGGACATTCCACTCAAGACAGATCTGAGCCTGAACTTAACACTCAGCATGCCAGACATAACTGAGAGGTCAGACACACCATTTTAAGCCGCGCAGCACTCAATAACTATATACAAAAGATTCATAACTCCAAACTATGCATCGTCCACTATGGTCACCAAGCATGCAGTTGTCCATCGCAGCCACACGTGCAGACTGGAAAAGGTCAGCCATAGGAATTTAATACTGATATATAAACTCTAGTGGGAAAAGGGGGGAGAACACAAGAAGACTCAGGAGGGATACTCAGGGCTGCTTTCACTTGGATACTTGTTCAGATACAGGGACAGACTGATGAAGGTCATAGTCTGGGAGGTATGGAGACCTAGTGAATTTGTAAGCCACTGCAGATTTATATTCGCCGAAGAATAAAAAGAATTAAACTACAAGTATTTGTGGACTTCTACATTTGTGGCGCCGTGACTTCTGAATAGTGTTATATTCGTGGTGCCGTGACTCCTCTTCTCGTCTTAATATTACATTCGTTGGTGCTGTGATTGCTCCTCTCATCATCATAATATTACACCCCATTTGGTACAGACTGTAACGTTGTACGAACTGTGCAGCCAGATGACGCGAGTTGTGTGTTCTACACGTGGTCACAGTCTGTGTGCAGTTGAATCAGGTACGTATGTCTTGATCTCGTGTTTTGAAGGCCAGGTGATGGAAGGAATTGTATGTTATTAGCTGAACCAGAAAGAAAGTAGAGAGTCATTCCCCTTACGAGCCTTGATATTTTGTTCTGTATCTACTCACTATCTGGACACAATGTTCTCATTTCTGTCACTGTATTACAGAGTCTGTGGCTCCTGTGGTTCTTGTGTTGTGGGTAGATTGTAGGTGGATGGGAGGGGGGGCGTCGGGCCATAGTGTGCGGTGAGATAGTTATTTAAAAAAACATAAGTAATACAGTGATTACGTTTTCCATCACATGTCCCCCCCCCAAGGGTCTCCGTGTGGAGCGAGCACATAAAACGATGCTTTAGGAGTAAAAGTAAACTCCCATGTGACGACAAGTGGACTGTATATGTTGCCCAGATGGAACGACTGTATATAACTAATTAGATGGCACTAGGCTATCACACGGTTGAAGATTAGACCCCGAGCGCCATGCCACTGTCACAGATTTTATGTTGTGTAATAAAAGACGTGGAAATGACAGACCTCTCGTGACTGAATCAGTACGAGTGACAGCAGACTTGTGGGAGCGGGTTTGAATGGCGTTATCCTACAACTATCAAAGGTTGCAGTCAGTCAAGTTGTCATCCACACACGCGATTTTGACGCAACTCATAGCTGGGTTGGGTTGGGCGTAGCACCAATCCTCTACGCTGGTTCAGGTTCTGTATGCAGATACGAATTTTCCAAAAACTTCTTAAGAAAAGACTGAACTCTTGAGTGAAACCTCTCATTAACATTGGACGAGAAGTGCAGACAGCTCAGTAGATAGGTTCCGTAGCACTGTTCTGTAGGTGAATTCTGTATCACTGTTCAGTGAACTGGACACACCACTATTCTGTGGACTGATTCTGTACAGCAGTTCGGCTCCATCTCATATCTCAATAGCCTTCAAGAAAGATAACTCCAACAAAAGTACTGGCAGCGCTATACATAGCGTTATGCAGACGCATGTGACCAAGGGAGCTTATCGTACCCAAACACGTAGCAAAGAGAGGGCCGAAAGAAAGGAACTTGGCAGATCCTCAATAAAAGATCTGCCGCCCCTTTCTTTATATGTTCGCCTTTGAATCCTAGTTGTTAGCACTCGATTAGTGAGCGGGCTGACTACATTTAATAGGGATTCTCTGTATGCACACGTTGTGCACCGAGTGTCAGCTGTGTGAAGAATAAAAGAAAGGGGCTGCAGATCTTTTATTGAGGATCTGCCAAGTTCCTTTCTTTCGGCCCTCTCTTTGCTACGTGTTTGGGTACGATAAGCTCCATTGGTCACATGCGTCTGCATACGGCTATGTATAGCGCTGCCAGTACCTTTGTTGGAGTTATCTTACGATAATTTAAGCGCTGGCCCTCATTTGTTCTTCAAGAAAGACTTCGTTCCTCTTCGATAAAGAATTTTTTCCACAAATACTTCTCAACAAGAAAGTAGTGAAAATCTGCATACACGGACGATTTGTTCCACTAAAAAAATCCCATTTGAGATTTATCATTGTTTTCGCTCCACTTAGTCGATCAGTGTAAAAGCACCATTAAATATAAGTGATGCATTCTGGATTCCGCATAACGGATCCAAAATAAAACAATGTCTCATTCTAAGTCATTCTTCAAGATTGCGATGCCCAATGCTACTTCGTGCATGAAGCTGCGATAGTCACTTTGCAACTGGCTACGAAAGTCAACTTGAAATACTGGGTGATTCACTTCACTGACGTCTTTGAGGCAAAGGCCGTTTGTGTACCCGGCCATTGTGCTCCGAACAAAGTATATACACAGCAAGTCCTTTCAACTTGTGTCGTGGGTATTACTAAGAGCTAGCTTGCTTTACTCATACACGGACAAGCAGATAGATGTATTTGCTTTTCTTGTCGCGTGTCAATGACACACGCGCCTGTGTGTGTCATCTCGGATCTTTCGAGAACCATGCACGTCTGTGTTGTATACTTCGTTTCAAGATTTAAGGGCTTAGCGCAGAAAGAAGTGGACACCGGATACCGAGACAGCCTGAAGAGAACCATCCTCTACACTGTAAACAAGAACTGTTCGTGATACTACACTGTTGTTACCCAAACAGAACGCATTTTTAATTGATCTAGAACGCTTTAGTGTAAAAAGTGCTCTGGTCTGTTCTCGAAAGTGTAATTATATACTGAACCCCCTCCCCCTCCACCCCACCCACCCACCCCACCCCCCCACCCGCAAATTAAGGGAATTGGTGGTTTTATTCAAATTTTTTTCTTTTTCCTTTATTCATCTCGGCGCTGTGGTTTTAACAAAGATCGTATTACACTTACTTGAGTAACTAAGGAGCTGTCGTACTTATCTAAATATAGCTTAGAGGGCAAGCCAGAAAGCTGATGTCATTTTAATGATTCCCCTAACCGGAGCCAGTGTAGTCTAACAGTATGTGACTTTGTTAAATTGCTATCGCGAGTTAAACATGTCTCCCCTCATTTTGAAACCTAAATCAGCGCATTAGCCGCTCAGCTTCTGCCCGAATACTGGTGGCGATGTTGTTTGGGTGTTTTGGTACCCTCAGAGTAGCTAGCTGAATAGTGTATTGTTTACAGTACGGTCGGACAAAAGATGGAACAATGAATACTGTCAACAAACTTCTGCTGTGATAGGAAATGCTGTACTTACTTCTCACTCTAGTACAACAATCCGAAGAGCACCTCGCGGACTTCAGCACTTAGTCGTTAGTCACAACACCGCCTTCCTCAGCCAGACGACGGCCGGGTTTTATAGGCGACACTTATTGTCTGTTCACAGCCAGAGACGCCCCATCCGCCACTATTACACACAGCGCAGAGGAACGGGTAATTGTGTGTGTTTGTCACTGTTTGGTTGGGATTTTTTTTTTACGTGTCTGAGCGTGCCTGCTTCTGATTGGACACCAGTTCTGACACCAGGCACACGACGACGTGCGCTCGCCACCAGCAGGGCAGAGGTGGCGCGCGGAGCATTGTGGGAGAAGCGCTTGAAGGGGCAGGGTGACAGGAAAGGTGGCGGGTTTCGCTACAGACACGTCGTCAGGCAGTGCGGGCTTACGGAGGAGCGGTTTGTACTGTACATTGTTGACTGAATGTCTTTCGCACAACCGATGTGGAACATTAAAACGCATAGAAGAAAATACATGTGTGTTTGAGAATCATATTCAAATTTCAAATGCCCCCCCCCCCACACACACACGCTATCTACATTAAAGATTTATAGTAGATAGGAAGGCAGCTTCTAAAATAGTCGGAAAGTAGTTTATACAATTAGCTGATAGCTATAGTGTCTAGCTATAGTTAGTATGCTAGCTAGATCTAATTAGGCAGGAAAAGCAAATTGACAAAATAAATAAAAAATATTCTTACCTTTGATTTACATTTGTTTTTTTGTGTTAAAGCTTTCAGACTCAAATCGTAGAAATACTGCCAGTTTTCTATCAAAACACAACCCGTGAAAAAAGTTATTCTTCTGGAATTTTCCTGCTTTACCCATTAACCTCCAAAGATTACAAAAGTTAACGTCATCAAACATCAATGTCTAGCTAAACATACCACTGCCTCACTGTCTCGATGTTTTCGATAGTTTCTGCTTTTTCCGTTCTCTGGCTGTTTGAACATTTCTGTTCTGTAGCTGTGTCTCCAGCCGATGTCAGCAGCCTATCGAAGCTCGACAAACGAATAAAACACCGAGCCACTAATCTGCCGAACTCCGCACGTCCTGTGCTGTGAAATGTTTAATTTAAGACAGAAGGAGTAGGAGGTTGTCTTGATTACGAACATGCATCGACTTTCCGAGTGCTCGTCTTCAAGGAGCATCAGCGGTCGTCTGCTGTTGGTGTGTTTTCCTGACGGGGTGGTCCAGCACGCCAACCAGCAACGATTTTTCTCGACAGTGAATGCAGCGGTTGCAGGGAACAAAAGGAAGAGGCGATGTTCTGTGGAAACTGCTGCGTAAATTGAGACGATGTATTATATAATTCATACTAAATACGTGATAGCGAACACAGCTTCCATTTCCTCATGAACTACTGTACATTCTCCGTACTTGGGGGTACTACTATTTTTCTCAGGTTTCTGCAAACTCGTCCTGACGTTGACAGTCGTCTGCCTGTTGTGGAAGCTACACACAGTACTAGTTATCTTCAGTGCCAAGCAGATCACCCAGCTGAAAGGCGCAAATCATAATGAGCGGTTCTCTATAAACCAGCTACAAGCGATAACTGATCCTTTCACTCTCTCAGACCAAGCAGTTAACATTGCGGGATCCTCTGAGAAGCCCATGCCTTTGCATGGATTGTAAAGGGGAGACATAACCATCAGCTTTTCTATCTTGATTTTAAAGCTCGGCTCACGGATCGGAACTCTAAAATCGTCTTTGTTGTGAAGAACGTATGTAGACTTAGCGGTAAACCAGGAATATTCTGGAACTTGTAACACCTTATCTTCAAATTTTAAGCGGCAGTACCCACCAACCCCGTTCATATTTACCTTCTTTTCTGTACTGTACATCATTTTTCGTGCACAAACCTTTCAGCTAAAGAGAGTGCTACCAGCCGAAGCTAATTAAGTTCAGCCTTGTGACAGTAAGACTACACACCATTTCGCCCAGGCAGTGTGGAGAAAGCAACAATTTAGGAAGTAATATCAAGTTCTTGTCGTCAACTGATCATCCTGGTTCACCTAAGGGCAGGTTTACACCCTTTAAAGTTGGAACTTTGAAACGCCTTGAAAAGCTTTTCAAGTCTTGAACCAGCTCGGAACCGGGCCTGCTCAAGGTTTTGGGCCGATAGAATGGCTTTCTATTTTTCGAAACCTTGAAACCCTGCCCCCCACTATAACTAACATCAGGGCAAAAGGTCAAAGGATCTCAGCCCCGGCGTCAAGGCGACTGTGGTGTCGTGTGTAAACGCTGACGCCTTCAGTCAAAGCTTTCTTGGCTTTAAACCACGAAAACTTTGAAGCGTCTGAGGCCGGCCTTCAAGCCATCGCTGTTATTTGACACGCCGTTTTACGGCTGGCCAACCGGGTGTATCCTGTTCTCCGTTTTGGTAAAGAGGGCTAAAGCAACGTCAGAGGGCGCCAGCGTCCTAAATCATCGGTTTTATTTTTATCCCTTGGAATGCGTTTGTATTGTGGTACGTGTACTAGCATGCATTTACGCACAGACGTAACATTCTAACGTTTCCGTCACCATCCCTTCTTCATCCACCCTACGTTCTACAGTCGTACAAACGACCAACTAGTAATGCAGGTCTTCAAGCTTTATTAAACGTCTACAGTCCGTTGCAGGTGGTGGCCGGCTTAACCATGTAACCCATTCCTTCTTAATTTGTCTAGTGGCTAATCTGACCTCTCTCTCTCTGTCCTGACCGCTTCTCTTTGTGACTCATAAACGGGAGCCTACCCTTTTACATTATGCTAACATTTCCTGGAGGCTAAAAGCTGTTAGTTCTTCCCAGCCTGACCTTGCTTGTGGCAGCTGCAGCACTGTGCCCCTCAGTCTTCTATCTCGCTACATCCCACCTTGGCTCTTCGCGGTAAAAAAAACCAACGGCCAAGCAAGCAAGCAAGCAAGCCCCAAGGGCTGGGCGTAAGCCCGAGCAAGCTTCTCTCTTCTTTTCTGTCTGTGTTTCTCCTCCTCCCCACCCCCAGACTCCGAGATCTCCCTTTTTATTTCTCCCTCTTGCAGCGCCCTCTACATCAGGTGATCTGTCCCCCTCACGTGCTCCCACCCTCGCAGGCGGCATCATGTGGGTATCCAGCTTCTGATCTGTTGACAGGAGCTATTTCCAGTGTGTTGAGTTCGCGAGTTCACCGACTGCTTGTTGCTGATGCAGCCTTGCTTGGCTGACATGCTGTCTACCTACTGGGAGTGTCGTCATTGACACCTATGCGGGGAAGGTTGGTTAACCCCCCTCCCCCATACACGTGTTGTTCGCTGTGTGAGAACTACATTTCGTTTTTTTGTGCGGACTAGTCCACCTCTCCGGTCCATGAATCACCCACAGTTTTAATAACTAAACAAACAATGCCGGTTTTACACGTGCCAGCTCTCATTTTGTTAAAAACGTGCAATTTCGTGTGCTGTGCAACAAATGTTTTAGGACAGCACGTATTTTGCCAGCTTCTAAGGGACACAAATCGTATAAATCATCGTGACAAAAGGACCTTTGTGATGAAGGTTGCCATTTGGATGAGATTTAATTCTAACAGCCAGTTGATATTTAGAAAATCTAGTCCATTCACAGCACAGCTCAAAACCCATCTCTTTCACCTCGCTTTGCACTGATTGTACCGAGCTTTTTGGTGACTGCGCTATGACAGCGAGAGAGAGAGAGAGAGGGAGACAGACGGTGATAGTGTGAGAGAGATAGGTGGCGAGCGTGGTTGGTGGTTGGTGATTGGTGGTTGCTTTCTTGGTGGGTTTTATGTGGTTGCGTGTGGTGTCTGGATATACTGTGTGACACTGTCTTCATTGTATTATGATTATTAAGCCATGTGTTAGCTGCACGTGTATTGAGCAAACAGTTGCTGTAGTGCAGGGTACTCTTCGGAGTTGTTGTGTTCCCCGGGACCGGTGCGCGACTCTTTCCACGTGCGTCCTTTGGTATGGAGAACTTCCACACTCACCGGGCGAAGAAGGAACCGCAGAACGTAAAGGAGGAAGTCAAATGCAAGGGACAGAAGGACGACAACCGTCTAAAGCGGAAGCAGAGATCCGGCCTTGAGTGGCTGCATGTAAATGGACTCTAGTGAAGTGAGTTCAGAGGTCGACGGTCGACCAAGAAGTGTCGCACTGTGAGGCGACCGTGTGATCTATCCGTGTGCTTACAATCCTTGAGTAAGCGTCGTGCCCAGTGGCAAAGGACGCCAACGAGAGCTCGACAACTCGAGTCTGCGGACTCCCAGGGGCATTCGGAAGGACCTTCTGACGCGTCAACGTTGAGGACAGCAGAGGGGCGCCCCTTAGGTACAGACAGTAACGTTGTGCGGACTGTGCAAACCACCAGGTGACGAGTGTCACCTACACCTGGTCATAGTGCGTGCAGTAGAAAAAGGTAAGTGTGTCTTGATCTTGTGTTTAGAAGAGTAGATGATGAAAAGAATTTTAGGTTGTAGATCAGCCAGAAAGAAAGCCGGGAGTCATCCCTTTTATGAGCCTAGATATTTCATTTTGTAAACACTCGCTATCTGTAAATAATATTCTTTTTTCTGTCACTGTATTACATAGTCTGTGATTCTTTTTTTGTGGGGAGACTGCAGGTGAATGGGGCCACGGTGTGCAGTGAGACAGTTATAAAAATACCTTAAGTAGTAAAGTGATAACGTTTCCACCTCCGCACAGGTCGTCAGTCACGTGGAACAAGTCCAAGAACGAAACTGCAGGAGAAAAAGTAAGCTGCAATGTGACGACATTCGCGTAAGTCTGAATCTCGCCAAGCGAAGAATTAGTCGTGGCGAAGCAGCACGTAAAATCCACTCAGATGGGGAGGTCTTTCCAGGGGACGGGGGAGGGAGGAAAAGGGGGATGTTTCGGCAGGAGGGGGTTAGGGGAAGGGTAAGGGGGTGGGAGTTAGGGGAGGGGTTGGGTGGGAGTAAGGGGAGAGGGGCTATACGCAGTATGATCTTCCAGGAAACTGGAAGGTTTTCGGTACTGACTCCAAGAGATTAGCATATTTTATGTAAGACTGTATTTGATTGTCTCCATTGAATTGGAGCTTTTCCAGCGCAGTGTCTGATCAGGGTTCAGCGCTACTCTGGTCGTGCTGTGTGGAGTGCGTAGCTCAATTCGTCATGTGTGTGCAGCGCGCCATGCGTAGGTGGAGATTGGTAGCTCTTTCGTGTGGAGACGCAGAACTTGGAGCAATACCACTCACTGACGTTACATCGGCTCAATCTCTTTTGCAACATAGTTCAATATAGTCCAATATAGTCCAATATAGTCCAATATAGTCCAACATAGTACAATACAGTCCAATATAGTCCAACATAGTCCAATACAGTGGCTTCTGAAGTAAACATGGAGAAGTGAGCTGCGCACGTTTTCTTTTTTTAATCCGCCTGCAGTAGATTACCCGTTTGGCGGGAAAGCACATTTATCCCGCTCAAAAGAATTGTAAGGCCAGCTAGACTTTGGCTGGCAGTTCACGGACGCATGTAACCCCAAACACCCTACATTTGGATGATGCATGTTCCATGCCGCAACAGTCAGCTCCTTCGTGCACACCACAGCAGCCAGCCAAACGTGCACCCAAGATACCAGGCAATGTCTGCAAATCAAATACCTGCAGGTGACAAAGGCCTGGGCATGAAGATAACCCATTAAATCTGTTGTTGGTCGTTGCATTCTTTTATGACGTACATTTCAGCTTCATTGTGACTTCTGGTCTGTGTTGTGGAATCCCGTAGCGGTGCAGTTTGCACCGGTATTTATTCTTCATATATACATGTGTGTGTGTGTGTG
>SMGT01008621.1:21613-49373 GCA_004794575.1 Lanistes nyassanus
GTGCCCTTAGTGTGTACTCTTGTACTTGGTTATGTCAGTGCCCTTGGTGTGTACTCTTGTACTTGGTTATGTCAGTGTCCTTAGTGTGTACTATTGTACTTGGACGTGTCAGTGCCCTTAGTGTGTACTCTTGTACTTGGTGATGTTAGTGCCCTTAGTGTGTACTCTTGTATTTGACATGATAGTGCCCTTAGTGTGTACTCTTGTACTTGGTGATGTTAGTGCCCTTAGGCTGTACTCTTGTACTTGGTTATGTCAGTGTCCTTTGTGTGTACTGTTGTACTTGGACGTGTCAGTGCCCTTAGTGTGTACTCTTGTACTTGGTGATGTTAGTGTCCTTAGTGTGTACTTTTGTATTTCACATGATAGTGCCCTTAGTGTGTACTCTTGTACTTGGTTGTGTCAGTGCCCTTAGTGTGCACTCTTGTACTTGATCATGTTCGTGTCCTTAGTGTGTACTCTTGTACTTGGTGATATTAGTGCCCTTAGTATGTACTCTTGTACTTGGTTATGTTAGTGTCCTTAATGTGTACTCTTGTACTTGGTCCTGTTCGTGTCCTTAGTGTGTACTCGTGTACTTTGTTGTGTCAGTGCTCTTAGTGTGTACTCTTGTACTTGGTCCTGTTCGTGTCCTTAGTGTGTACTAACAGGGAGACGTGTTCGTGTGACTAACAGGGAGGCGTGTTAGTGCGACTAACAGGGAGGCGTGTTCGTGTGACTAACAGGGAGACGTGTTCGTGTGACTAACAGGGAGGCATGTTCTTGTAACAGGGAGGCGTGGCGAACTTGTCTCTGTCATTGTTGGATACTGATGTAATGGAATGTCGTTCGGTTGTATGAATTAGATTATGGAGAGGATGTTTCTGAAAGGGTATAAAAGCTGTTTCTTGTGGAATTGTAATTTACCTTTTGGCCTCATGGCATCTTGGCGCTAACAAAACGTTAGGCCTTTTTGGTGCTGTTAGCAGAGTCTGCATATTACCTACTGGTAAGGCAGGCTAGCATGAGCCCTGTGTTGGATCTTCATGTCGTGAGTGATGTGTTCTGCATCTGGCAGATGCAATGTCTCTTTGGTGTTTTGGATTGCCATAAGACTGGGACCATAATACTCTCAGCATGTTTTCTGTGCTTTGGAAAAGTCATCGATACTAACGGGGCGAAGAAAGAGCCACAAGGAGAATCCATTGATGTCGAAAAAATGTCGAGCGTATCCCGCGTAAACGAGCCTATAATTATAATTAGTTACCATATATAAATAATAGGGCCTACTCATTCTTTCAGTGATTTACTGAATTAGTGATTCTTAGGGGAGATTGTACGTGAAGGGGGGGGGGGTCTACCCGCATGGACTGCAAAGATATGTCATAAGTTTGTTTCTGTTTGTTTCCACCTACTCATTGTCGTGCTCTCATTGTTGGTCGTGCTAGGACGAGCAAGTGAAACCGCAGGCTAAAGATGTAAGCAATCATTCCCAGCTGAGGACAACTGTCAGAAGGAAACGTGCCTGGTATAACATCTCCATGTTTAAAAAAAAGTTATAAATATTCTGAGAACACAACAAACAAAATCATCATCCCCCACCAATGAAACGATGCCAACAACAACAACAACAAAAACAACAACAGGAATCATCGCCGAAGACCTCCCCCCAGAAAACGTAACAGTTTATATGTTTAAACTTCACTGTTTGTTTTGGATTATCCTTTCCTTTGTCTCCTCCATGTCAGGTTTCCCGGATACATACAAATCTTTGAAGTCTCTAGCCTCTTGGGCATCATTAACCCTTCTCATTCATACCTGGTCTATGTATATGTGCAATGGGCTTCTGCCGTTTTGTGTTTGTTTGCCGCAGTTGGAGGGACGGTCTTTTTCTCGCTTTGCTGACTACCACTTTGCCTGTCATTCATCTTGTCACTGCTTTCTCTGGTCTCCAAACTAATATAAGGTTCATTGTGACCTCTCGTTCTTATCCTTTGTTGTTGTTGTTGTTATTATTATTATTATTATTATCGTAGTATTTTCCTTCTCTGTCTCTTAGCCTACCTGTCTCTTGGTGTTTGTATTCGTCTATGACTGTGAGCAATTCCGTATGATTTTTTTTCTTAAATAGCGCATATTCAGTCTACAGCTTGTGAATTAGCTCTACATCCTGTCTGCTACGGTCTTTCAGCTTCACCGAGGATGTTTTCTAATAAAAAGATCGTGGGTATTTAAACAAAAATGTTGATACCACCATCATGACATCGCCTTGCACATTACGTTGACTGAGCGTAACGCTATGAAAGCACGGAACTTCCGCAAGCATGGAGCTTCCAGGCAGCTTGTCATCGGGTTCCATTAAACTGTATGTACATCATGCGCTGGAGCAACGTCCAGTGGCAAAAACGTTCACAATCAAGCGGGCCAATGAATTTGTAACTGATTTATGGGCTTTCCTTCGTTTTATCAATAATTCTTCAGTCTGCAATTCCAATGCGTGGTTCTAATGTGCCACGCACATAAACGCATCATTTGAACGATCGATGAAGCAGAACAGCAAACAAGACTGTGTTAGGAATATTAGTCGTGCTAAGAGGATTGTTTACCACAGATGGTCTATAAACAGAAGCTGCACTCCGATCGCAACAGTGTTGCCATCGTCAACAGCGCCACCACGCGCTGAACGTTTGGCAAAAATGGCGTCTTCTTTCATTCCTCATTTCAAATATTTTCTGCAATCCATAACTCTACCACAAAATTACTGCTCGGTAATCATCTGTTCAAACAGCCAAGGAAATGCACACAATTACCTTTTTTCCCTTTTGCCAGAGATAAGGAAAGTTAAGCCCGTAATTTGTCCAAACAACTTGTTAGGAATTGTCTTTCGTGAACTCACATGACGAGATGGAAAGTGCGTGATTCGGTTTTTTTTCCATATCCATACATATTTTCTCGATTGGTGTGTTAATTGATAAGTTCAGTTTTATGACAGCACGTTTCCTTGCACATTTTGTGTGTGTGTGAGTGTGTGTGAGAAAGAGAGAGAGAGAGAGTAGCTGCACAGAAAGTTAGATCCCGACGTTTTAACTCAGACACTAGGGCTGTACACGCTTAGTTTTAATTGCAGTTTTAATTGGTTTTCATTCTTTCTAGGTGCAGCGTTTAACATAAATAATACAGATATTCTACTCCAGGCATAAGACTTTGATGCAGCCTGTCACAGACTGTATAATCTAACAGCTTCTAATGGCCAGGCCAAACACTGTTGGATGACCTCCCCTACCAAGTGCCACGAGCCTGCCGCTAGAGGCGCTGCCCTATTTTGACTTCAATTTTGATCTACGTGTTGGTGTACAATACCCAGTTCTGATGGCAGGAGAAACTAACTGCAAAGAAAGACCACAAACAACTAAGGATACCTAGCGTCCTTGTTAGAAAGATTTTTCCTTTCGTGTCTCTTCTCTTTTGTAAGTGTCCATGTAAGTACCCGGAGTATATCTCCTTCTCTTCGCACCACCAGCTCCATGTAGGTCTTGCGCTGCTTCCATTTATGATGTCCTACCTTCCTTCTATCTACCCCGAGTTTCAACTCTTTTGTAGAACGAAGTCTTATTCTCTGTACTGTTTGCCTCCAGTCACTTAAGCCCCATTCAGTCATGAGCTCAGCAATGCAAATTCTCCGACTGAATCCCGTGGCCATGGAAAGCACAGGAAGTGGCAGAGGGTATGCTGGGAAGCGAAATGTCGACTCTTTATTTGCCTTATACCTTGACTCAGTTTCCCTTGTAAATCGCTCTAGCGGCACAGGCTTAGGTTCGAATTTCAACTCATTTTCTGCGAATACCCCTTCAAAGAGTTTTAAGGAGATTTAGCTAAGGGAGCAAACCAGTATTTCATCGTCTAGATTACCGTTCCAGTGGCGTGGTTTTTCTTCGAGTTAAATTTTCCCCGTCCGCGTTTTCGTTAACTGGATGAGTTATCTTTGAACTTTATTCTTCTAAAAAATCCCGCTGATTGCAGATATAGCATTCTGTGCCTTACTGGCTTGACTGATCTTTGTACAAATCTCCAGTCACTTGTGTCCTAGGATCTTAGCGTGGCTTCCGAACCCAAAGGCACTGCGTGTTCGATACCCGTGACCCAGCTGTGCAGCTGTGAATGGGTACCTGACCCATGGGCCGGCGAGCGTGAACCAGTAAGGGGGAAGAGATTTGCATCTTCCTCATACACCTCCACTCCCCTACACCATAAAAAACATCGATTATGAGATACTACTTGCTAAAGGTTTCATGTCACTGTTTCAGTGCAATTCTTAATTAGTAATATGACACTATGGGTATGCACTAGCAGAGACATAGCAATATCTGAGTCGGGAGAGTTTGTATTAGAGTTTGGGAAAGGTCAAGATAGGATGAGATCCAGGACAGGACAGCTCACACTTGGCTGGGACAGGAGAGGGTTAAAACTCGATGAGTGCCAGTGACAACATTTTCTTCCGCTCACCCTTCGTCCTGGCTGTGGTTCTGGCTGTTGTCCTGGCTGTGGTCCTAGCTGTATGGTATAGGGAGGTCAAGCACAGGAGCTTATTAAATGCTTCTTTCAATTTTGATGTTAATCTCCTTTCGGGACCTATTTTTAAAACTGTCCTATTCAAACACCCCGTGTCATTTTTGTTAAGACTCCAGGAGTGTTCAGTAATATTCTTCATAAGGATTTTCTTGAGCAAATAGCAATGGCATGAATGAATGGAGCCAAAGACGGTGTAGCGTTCTACGTGGATATACAGTGTAAGTAAAGGAGTTATGAGCGTGTCAGTAATGAGTAGTCTTGCTTCGCCAATCTGCACTTGAAAGATTCGATGTATAAAGGATATATAGGTCTACAGGTCTACAGGTCTACACATACACATACACGCTGAAAAAAGATTAAGGGTGAGGAAGTGCCCTCACATTGACAATATAATTAGCACTTTCAGAATTTCATCAGCTTCAAACAATCAGCATATGATTCGGAACGTGATAAAAGCATGTCTGTTCATTGTGTAAGCTTGTGTCACTCGATAAAAGTGTTTAAATTTAATTTTTCGCCGCTAGTAATGTTTTACTTAATTCTTTTGCCATTCAGAATACTTCTTGTGGGACAGCTCTCTGGACGTCTACTTTTCTGGGTTTCGCCATCACTGGGGTTAATTCGCTTCGTCTTGCAGAAAGCTAAACTTCTTCACTCACTGCTCAATCTTAAAACACTTTGCTGCTAGCCTTATGCCACAAGCCTGAAGTATTTAGTTGTCTGTGATGTATTTTTAGGACAGTTAATTATTCGCCGCTTGTTACGATTTACCCTCATGGACTGCTACTTTGGCGTGGTGGGTGGGCTTGAGTGTCTCAATAATCCCGAGAGCTGTGCTGGCTGGAGCTTCATGCTCCTGGTAGGGCCACCCATGCCAGACAGGTCGGAGGATAGAGACCAGACGAAGCGCAGTCCCTGGTCCTCCAGATGGGGGTTGGGCTGTGGGCCAACGACCCATTCCCGTAAAAAAGAACTTGTTACAGAAACCACAACGACACAACCAGAAAGCAATTTGGCTGGCGACGATTTCTCTCCAGCAGAGCTTATGACGCGAGCTGGTGAAAGCCTTAGGGAAGCCAGTGCGCCGATAAATCTTCTGTCAGCCAAGACCAAAACAAAGATCGGAACATGGAACGTCCGCACCCTCTATGAAATCGGTAAAACAGCACAAGTAACCAAGGAGATGGACCGCTACAACATCACCATACTAGGATTATGTGAAACAAGATGGACAGGAAACGGACAACAACGACTGGCAAGCGGAGAAACCATCATCTACTCTGGCCCACAAGAACAGCACATGTATGGAGTTGGACTGCTTATGACAGCAGAGGCAGCCAAGGCACTGATGGAGTGGGAGCCAGTCTCTGAGAGAATCCTGTCAGCTAGATTCAGGTCCAAAGGAAGAAACGTTACCATCATTCAGTGTTATGCACCTACTAACACTGCAAAAGAAGAAGAGTTTTACAGTGCATTGCAGGCAGCTATTGATAAGATAGATAGAAGGGACTTAAAGATCCTCATGGGAGACCTAAATGCCAAAGTTAGGCAGGACACCACCCAAAAAGAACTAATCATGGGCAAACATGGAGTGGGGGAGAAAAATGAAAACGGAGAACTCTTCATGGACTTCTGTGCTTTCAGCGAGCTTGTCATTGGAGGCACGGTCTACCCGCACAAGAGCATCCACAAGAAGACCTGGACCTCCCCTGATGGAAAGACAGAGAACCAGATCGACCACATCACCATTGGTCGAAAGTGGAGGAGGAGTCTACTAGACGTCAGGGTGAAGCGAGGGGCGGATGCTGCGTCAGACCACCACCTAGTGCAGGCGACACTGAGGCTGAAGCTGAAGGCACACAGGGACCAGGCACAGAGGCCAGCATTCAAATACCATGTGCAGAGCCTGAGAGATGCCAAGAAAGCTACAGAATACCAGTGCAGCTTGAAGAACCGCTTTGAGGCACTATCAGAGCTGGAGAAAGAGACGGTGGAAGACCACTGGCTGGAGCTGAAGAAAGTCTGGAGGGACACCTGCCAACAAGTCCTGGGGAAAAAGAACCATCACCAACGAAGGCCAAGAACAATCAATATGGGTCGAGCACTTTGCAGAAGTCCTCAATAGGCCACCTCCAGAGCAGCCTCCACTCATCCCACCAGCAGACAGCCCTTTGGACATCAACACCAACCCACCCAGCAGAGATCTGTACCTAGCAAGGTACTTACACGAATCATGCTGCTGAGACTGAGGGAGGCTCTAGACAAACGACTGCGAGATGAGCAAGCAGGCTTCAGGCAGGACAAATCTTGCACGGACCACATTGCAACATTGCGCATCATCATAGAACAGTCACTGGAATGGCAGTCTCCACTTTACACAATCTTTGTAGACTTTAAGAAGGCCTTTGACAGTGTAGATAGAGAGGTCGTCTGGAAAATTATGGCACATTATGGGATACCACCAAAGTTCATCTCCATTATCCAACAACTCCACATGCCAGGTTGTGCATAAAGGAAAAATGACAGAGCCTTTTCAAGTGCGGACGGGGGTGAGACAGGGCTGCATGTTGTCACCGACCATCTGCCTGCTGGTAGTAGACTGGATTATGAAGAGCTCTACACAAAATGCCAACACAGGAATCCGCTGGTCCTTCGCTAAAATCTTAGAGGACCTAGACTTTGCAGATGACGTCAGCCTCCTGTCCCACAGACAACAAGATGCACAGCAGAAACTCACACGTCTATCAGAGGAAGCAGCAAAAACTGGCCTCAAGATCAACACCGATAAAACAGAAACCATGAGGATTAACAATCAGCAGCAAGACCAAATCCAGCTGAAAGGAGTTCACATCAAGGACGTGGACAGGTTTGTCTACCTGGGCAGCGTAGTAAGCAAGGATGGAGGAGCAGATGATGACATCAGGAGCCGCATCAACAAAGCCAGGCATGCCTTCAACACCTTACCTCCCATCTGGAACTCCACTGCCCTTTCACAACAAATCAAAATTCGTATTTTTAACACCAACGTGAAAGCAGTCTTGCTTTATGGTTCGGAAACCTGGAGACTGAGCATGACAACCACAAGTAAGCTCCAAATCTTCATCAACCGGTGCCTCCGAAACATCCTGCACATCAGATGGCCAGAGAAAACTTCCAACATCAGCCTATGGAAGAGATCAAAACAGATCCCCACCGACCGAGAAATCAGAAGAAGAAAGTGGGGCTGGATAGGCCACACCCTCAGAAAGAGCTCTGACAACATCACAAGGCAAGCCCCTGACTGGAACCCACACGGGAAAAGAAAAGTTGGCGGCCAAGACAGACATGGAGGAGGTGCACGGAGGATGAAATGAAGGCAGCCGGATGGACATGGGCTCAGCTGAAGAAGACCGCCGCGAACCGAGTCCGCTGGAGGAGTGTCGTTGGGGCCCTATGTTCCCCAGTGAAGCAAACGGATTAAAGAGAGAAGAAGAGGTGACAGGCGTACGACGTGTGTGGTGGGGTGGGGGTTTAGCTGGAGACTCCAGCAACAGTGGGGAATACGGAATAACTGGTGACAGGCGTACGACGTGGGGGGTTTTAGCTGGAGACTCCAGCAACGGGGGATTTCAAGGAGAAGTGATTTGTGGCGTGGAGTGCAATGTGTTGCTCGTAGCCAGTCAGGAGTAAAGGTGTTATCTCCCCCCTATGTGGATTAATCTTCCAGGGGCTGGAGATCATAGGCTCATCCTTCGTTGAATAGTCTGGTGAATTTAGTGGTATTTTATAATTCTGTGGATTACCTTTGCTGTTTGACGCCGCCGTGGATTACCTGGGGAATTGGAGGTTAACTCGTATACAATGTGCTAAGGAGTGAGCACATTATGAGGTTCTTGACAGTGTAACCGACTTCAGTCAACGGCGGGTGTTTCCCCTGTTTTTACATGGGCTGTCCGAGTCAGGTGAATCCCATCATTCGTCTGTGTGCACCCACACCTGTAAGCGTGGGAAGTGGGAGAGGACCGACCAGAGCAGTCCTTTAATTGTCGCTGATCCGGTGAGAGCGTGGAGAATGTTTACAGTGACGAAGCAGCAGAAAGAAAGTATTTATCGAAGTTTCAAATATTGGTGTAAAGAAAGACTGGAATCGATCAACCTCTCCCAAATAAGGTCTGAACGGACTTTAACTGAACATTTTTTAAACCTGGCGACCAATTGCACGAGGAGGAGAAGGAAGTTAGCATTTCAGGGAGGGGAATAAACTTTCAGATGAACTACACTTACGCGAACCAGTGACTCTGGCGCTAACTAAAGTATTGATGAGTCTTCATAGAGTGTGACGGTAACTTTTGGACAACTAAAAGTTGGGGATCATGGGAGATGTGTGTATGTCTGTTAGTATTTAATACTAGTGAAATGTGAACTTGATTCTATAGTGTTGGAGTCCGGAGAAGTAATTACCGACTTTGATGGGTAGGTGTGTGCAGTAAAGACTAACCAGTGCTAATGGAGACATTCTATTATTGCTGGGATTGTGTATTACATTATTGAGTATAAATTGATAACATCTCTGTGTGTGAGTGCCTTGGTGTACTGGGATGAGTATGTTGTGGTAGATTGGAGGAAATTTGTAGGATTGTGTGAGAGGTTTCAAGTATGAGTGAGGATGGATTAATGAAAAACTTATTGAATGAATTATGTAAGATTTTCCACATTTATTCACTTTATACTGGTGATGATAGAGTAAATTTGTTTTCTCTTGCGCCATATTTAGTGTATCTGTATTTGGTGATTCTTTTTGTAACATTAGTTGATTTTGGTGAAGTTTGTTTTTTTCTCTTGCGCCTAGTTAAGTTCTTTTGTGTAGAATGGCAGAGTTGTTACCCGGTTGCAACTGCGGTTATCGATTAAAGTGTGCAGGGAAAAGTAAAACTATCAACAAGACAGGTTTAAATAAATTAGTACGGGGTGTCCTGTCTTGAACTTTTCCGCGAATGTTGTGTCGTAAGCCCCTTGTGTAGTGGAGATTGCGGAGTGCTCGGGAGAACGAAAGAACACGCCACAGTCTTTGTGTGTGTGACGGGCTGCGTGCGTGCGTGAATGGTTATGACAAACACCAGACGAACGTCGGAGCACGGAGGAAAAGGGGATGAGAGGGGGGAGGGAAGGGAACAGAAAGTTGACTTCATCCGTGTGTGCGTGCGTGGGCAGGTGTGTGTTGGGGAGGGAGAAAATCAAAACGTACATTAAAGCTATGTATGTATATGAGGATTCTAGCAATATATAAATGTTTCAAATTTCAATACTGATTACAAATATTACCCTTTATCTTCTGTTTAAATAGGAAAAAAGCTAAATGTAAACTCTAAGACAGTAACACATGTAGTTGTGTTGACGTTAATGGTTAGAAATAAAATATAATGCAAGCGCGTGATGGTGTTGCGCATGCACGTACGCACGCACAAAGGTCAACTTCTAATGATTGTTTGCACAGTAAACTGCGTGTCTCCTTTCCTGCACGTAGGTACTTGCATTGTATGGCAGGGTTTTTCGTATTGTAGTTTCCATACAATTCTAGGTTTGGGACATTAACAAATGAAAACAAGAACTTTTATCACGAAACATTTTGTCAAGATATTTAACAACTCAATGACATTAGTAATGTCTCATGTGGTAGAAAAAATGAAGAAATATATCTACATTATGTTAATAGTTTTATTTATTATGGACTTCGGATGACTATCACATTTTGACGCAGGTATTGAAAAGTAAACTATGTAGAGGGTAGTTAGAATAGTTGATTGTAGTTGTTCACGTGTACAATTCCTGCCAACATTAGATCCCCGGCTGAACAGCAACACCAGTTAGGAAAGCATCAGTTTCTGGCCCAATTAAAAGCTGAGCGGAAATAAAAGTAAATGCAATGAAATCAAGCATTGCACAGCTACGCACAAACAAAACAGGAAATCATTGCACTGTTGTCAACAAACCACACAATCAAACAAAAACGTTTGGGATGCAAATGCGAAATCTGGCCCAGTGCTTACGTGTGGGAGGCAGCAACATGGCAACACGAGAGACCAAATGTCTAACAGCTCTTTGAAGACTGACCCAGTGAGCTAAATTAACTCCCTCTGCCTGCCCGAGTCCTTTTCCTACATCCCTGACGTCACAGGGCTGCACTCCTACGCTTTCCTCCAGACGGATACTCAAGCTACGCGCGGGTTAAACACCTGCCTGCGTCCCTCATCATATAGTGTGTGATCAGTCCTCTGGCCCAGGTCGGCGTTGAACTTTACACTTGGATAAGACATCTTGGCAGCTACCCCTTCATCAGGGGTAGTGCCCCGAAACATGTAGATTGTCTTCTTCTTTGCCATGTCTTAGCTTGGTCCAGTTCCCTTGTTTTAAATTTAAGAAAGGTTTTTCCTCCAAGCGGCAGTCACCTGTTTTTCTTGTACTTCTTGGCAGCCGCAAAACTTAATCTTTAGGCTTCGGTTTTGCTTTTAATCAACAGAATGGTTTCAACTGATGTGTGAACATGTGTCTCATGTAAAGTCCTAGTTCTACTACATCCATTAATATTTGTACTTTGTATAGGCATACGTATATATCTATATAAATTTCCCCGAATTTCTGAAATTCAAGAGAGGAACGTGGTTTCCATGTCCTGGTGGGTTCTCCTGTGCAACTCACTTGAGCTGCTTCAAGTCTTTCTCTTCTTCCTTCTCCTTCTTCTGTAATCAGATGTAAACAGCGATTAGTTCTTAAAACATAAAATAAGCAGCCGGAAACATTAACTGGTTAAAAGACAGGCACAAAACAGAGACAATGACAGCATGAAACACATATCACAGAAATAAAGAAAAAGAACAATCGAACGAAGAAATAAAAGAAAGGTAGGGAGGGAAGAAAAGAAAGAGAGGGAGAGAAAGAGAGCGAGAGAGACAGAGACAGAGACAGAAACAGAAACAAAAAGGAAGAGACAGCGACAAAAAAAGAAAGAGAGAGAGAGAGAGACAAACTGAGACAGAAAGAAAGAGACAGAGGCAGAAAGGAAGAGAGACAGAAAGAAACGGAAAAAAGAAAGAAAGAAAAAAGGAAAAAAAGAAAAAAAGAAAGGACGCTGTGTGGGTTGGCAGGAAGGTAGTACATGTGTCGATGTGTTATGACTCACCTTGCGATCATCATCCAGGTTATGATGCCACAGAGGTACGTGCAGGCGATGAAAATGCCAACAGCCATTCCAGTCGCGACAGCTTGGGTAACTCCCGCCGACAGCACTGGAGACAGACAACAGTCTTCATCGACTAGCACTTCATTACTAGCAGATGTATTTCTCCGTTGTTGTTGTTGTTGTTGTTGTTGTTGTTGTTCTGAACCCTGCAACTTAACAGTCGCGTGTTATAGATCAGTTCTACACAAAGTTGCCATGGTAAGGTGAGGATTGGGCTTTGTTTCTGATTAGGATCTGGTTTAAGGGTTGGAATTAGAGATATGTTAAGCTTATTTATTAAAGTTGTTTCTTCTACAGTCCTTCCAGTTTTTATCGTTTTTTTCTTTAAATTTTCTCTTACGTATGAAAAGACCAAGAAAAAACATGAAGAGATATAGCAGCTGTAATTAAAACGGTCTTTCATCTTAAAAAAAACCCCAAGAAAACATGAGCTCGGCTCACACAATTACCAACTGAGTGCAAACTTGGTGCACATCAGGAGGGTGATCTATGGGGGGATGGGGTCCCATTACTAAGCTTTTAACTCAAAGAATCACCAGTCTGCACATTGTTTAACTCTAGGATATAATCTTTGGCCACACTAGGATTCGAACCAGCAACCTTCTAGTTGCTAGTCTGCAGCTCTACCAGCTGAGCTATCGAGGCCCCCAAGGTGAGTGCGTCACCGAATCACAACGACGTATGTTCACATACCGTACAACAAACACATACAACCAAATGGTTTGCCAGACGCAGCCACACATTTTGGAGGTAGTTACCAGCATCTGGAGACGAGTAGAAAAGATTTTCTGGAGATCGCTCAGCCAGCGTGGTCCGGGTGTAGTCAGACGAACCGCTGTCAGACGTTGGTACCACGCCGAACGTTGTGGTATTTGATGTCGTCATCGCATGAACATTCGTCGTCGGCGTTTGCTGCGTTTGCGTCACCACCGTCTGGACGGTTGTTGTAGCTGGGACACCTGTAAGTGGCACAGACGCTGACGTCGTGTTCTCTAGTGTTGTTGCTGTTGTCTGTTGGGAGGACAACGAAATGAAAGCGGAGGATAGTGCGGGCGAGTCACTGACAGATGCTGTAGAGGACGTTGCAGTTTTGGTCGTTGTCACTGCTGGTGGCGTCTGCACTGTCGCAGCTACACTTTGTGATATAAATACATCGGAAGACATTCCTGTGATGTTGGCATCTGAGGTTGCAGTTAGCGAACTGGAACTGGTTGTCTCTCTTGGCGTTGATACCACAAGTGAAGTCTCCGTGTTAGAAGTTGATGCTGTTGTTGCAGGTGTTTGTAAAGTCACGGACGTCGAGGAAAAAGATGGTGTGCTGACTGGCTCTAGTGTCGAAGCTAGTGAGGCTGTGCTACTTGTGAGTGTTTCTGTAGTCATACCTGTTGTTGGATTTGTCCTTTGCGGACTTACTGAAAGCACGGAAAGGGTTGTCGTGTTAACTGCTGTTGATGAAGCAGTAAGTGAGACTGTACTGTCTGACGACGCTGGTGCTGGCGTTACTGCTGTTGTGGAACCAGTCGACTGCGATGTGTCTGAGGAAACCGCTGAGGTCGAAGGCGATGTTACGTTCGCTGTGATGATGGCTGGGATGGATTCTGTAATAGTTATCGTTGTTATGCTCGTTGTCCCGACTTCTAAGGATGTAAAAGCTGCTGGAGTTGCTGTGGTGTTGTTAGTTGATGTCGCCGCGGCAGTGGTTGTGCTGGTGTGTGCAGTAGATGGAGCAGAGGTTGTTGATGTGGACGTTGGTGGCAGTGCTGCTCAAGTCGTAAATACATGCATGACATAGTCCACACGTACACAACATACATAATATACACACACATGACACAGATAATATGCACTCAGATACACGCATTATCTACACACATACACACATATATATAAATCTGGTTTCTGTTAGCGATATTATATTTCAGAAGCTGTTGGTTGCCAGTAATACGAAATACTGGATGGTTGCAAAGCAGGAACCAGAACAAAATCTCAAGCTTGTTTCCAGGGAAACAGGTGTGAACAGCAAGGTATACACGTGTTTATAACGCGCTGCGCTAGGCCGCTCTGAACGCCACGACGTGCGTCCGACGTTGGCGGAACTAGCCATCCATAATGACCCCGCTACAGAGGTGGGGGTCACACTGGATCTGAAGAAAGGCGTATCAGTCAGCGTGCGCAGTGAGTAACGTCTTAAGCACGACGGTTTCTGCAGGTGAAAGTAAGGTGCCAGGTGTCAGTAAAGAAGCACAGGTGATTAAAGCCAGGTGTTGAGTGGTAATACATGCAGCAGTGTTAATTATAAATTTCATCCATCAGAGTCCTTCTGTCTTATATTCCGGACAAAGATTATCTTCAAAAATGTGAAAATCCTACATACCCTATAATTTTACACCGGAATGGAGATGCTGGAATAGCTGTGTCAAAGACTTACGCTTGGCCCTGTAATGGGTCTTTTAGTCATAAGCCTTGTCGGCGTAAAATACGCTATAATATTGCGACAATTTGTTGTCAACTTTTCTGAAAAAATCAACAGTAAAAGAAAAAGTCTCATAAATTTGATAAAAATTAACCCCACCTGTTCTACTCATTTTTTTCTTGCACCTAAACACACGAGCACGTACCCACACAATCGCACACCTACGCAAGCGATCTCTCTCTCTCTCTCTCACACACACACACAGACATGCAGGGGAGAAGAGGCGGGGAAAGAGTGAGAGGAGGAAGAGAGAAAGAGGTGTGGTAAAGACACCGACAGCCAAGACCCGAAGGGTGAAGTCTAAATCGACGAACTTTCGTGTACGGGTGTGTGACGTCACAGTTTTTGCGGTACCGAGCTGTTTACACTACAAACCATCCTGCGATATCACGGCAGACTTTCTACCGCTCTATTTCGTTCCGCCGAGTTGAGACGAATATCAATATACCTTGAGGGTACGTTCGTACAGACGCTGAACTGTATGAGACCTTGAAAAAGTTCGTAATACATTATTCAGACAAGATGTCGCGATTCATTGAAAAAAGATGTGTACTGCTAACGGGAGGTTTGTTTTCGAGTTCAGTTACTATGCAAGCACCTCACCTAAGCAAACAAACAGTTGGGCGAATCGAAAATGGGCGAAACGAACGTCTTAATGAATATTATAATTATGCAGAACTCTTAATAATATTGCAGAAAACATTTTTTGCCTTGTCAAAAAAGTGAACGTATAGTGTACATACACTTTAGTACATATACTTGAGTATCCATGTGTACAAGTCACAAAACAGTTTAAGTAAAAACCATATAAAATCATGCAGGACTAAGGGCTTACACCAAAGCCATGCAACGGGCCCCTGTTATTACTGTGTTTGTGGATTTATATGAGGTTATTGGAACACCTAGTGGCGGACCATCATGACATGTAGGGGTCACAAGCAAGGACACCGCATTTCTGTTTGAATTAAAAAACTGTCTTCCCACTGTACTTTACACTCCGATCCACCTGGTGCATCACTGGAGTGCATGCTGCTGTAACAGTTTGCTGATCCCTAGTCATTTCCATTGCAACAGATTGGTGACTTGTTTCATTTCAGCAAGTGCAAAATGCTGTGGCTCTTGAGTTTCAGAACTCTGAACCTCTGAACCCTTGTTGACAAGCCTTCCATGAAAACTTCATTTTGTTCTGTATTTTCTGCTTGGTTTCCGTCTAGCATCTTTGCATTTACATGTGTTGCTAGTTCACATATGAATTCAAAGTTCATAGACGCCACAAAATTTTTCAGTGCCTCAGGTGAGTCCTTTGCCCCAAAGTTTTCTGTTCCCAATGCATAGAACCCCTTGCAGATCACATTCATACACTTGTAAATACTCACATAAATAAAAACTGGCTTCATGAAAAACTCCACTTAACGGTATGATATGCCTCAGAAAATATGCTGTTTGTGACGTGCAAAAATTTTAAATTAACTCATGAATCCTTACTGCTACCTGTTTTGGAACAGTAAGCTATATGAAAGTTTGAGAAACTGAAATGTTCATACAATCATCCACATCGTACCAACACACCCATCCAATATTTGGGCAAAGAACACGATCTCCAGCCATGGTAAAGTAATTCTCTGGGTCCTACGGGTGTGCATCTAAGTGCAGCAGGTGCATATCCATCCAACAAGAGGTGGTCAATTTCTGTTTTGGTTTCTTCTGGCCCATCCCTGTGTCTGAGTGATGAGGCAGCATGAATATGGCGATTGTGACAGTGTTTGATCACAGTTTCAGTTGGAGACTCCAAATGGTGTCGATCTTTGGATCTAAAACAGAAATCAAAACCGACAATAACTACTGTGTCAAACAATCACAAATTAAATTTGCCCGGTCAGACTGTACTTTTGCCGTCTCCTTCCATAGGCCGTCGTCCTTGATTCACCGCCAGCCACATCAACATCCGCATCCCCGCATCATCACCTGCGTCACGGAATCGCCAATCACCTGTCATCGCCGTCGTCTGACACTCGCACTTCACATCACGTCCGGACATCGACCACACTGTCGTCAGTGCGAGGACTCACGCAGACTGTGCCTTCCGGCGCGACAGCTAAGTCGAGTGTACTGTGCTGACGCGAGCGTTGTCAACACCTAGTTGTCAACACACGCTTAGTGAGCGGCTGACTTCATTAACATGGATTCTCTGTATGCACATGTTGTATACCGAGGGTTATCTGTGTGAAGAATAGCGCCGTTATAAAGAAAGGGATGGCAGACTTTTTGAGGATCTGCCAAGTTCCTTTCTCTCGGCCCTCTCTTTGCTACGTGTTTAGGTACGGTAAGCTCCCTTGGGCACAGGCGTCTGCATACGGCTATGTGTGAGCGCTGCCAGTACCTTTGTTGGAGTTATCTTTCAATACTTTAAGTGCTCGGTCCTCATTTGTTATTAATTAGTATTTTGTAATTTGCACATGTTATTACTGTTACTGAAGCCAAATGTTTCCGAAATGCCAATCTAGCTAGAACTAAAGAGGTGTTTCATTTGCGAAGATCTGGGTCATTGAATTAGTATTTACAGTTTGCCCATTCTGTGTGCAGCTGCTGTCAAAACCATTTTCTGCCTCTGAAGGAGAAATACGCCATGACACGAAACTGCACATGACGCAGATGGTAGCAGACATCGGAGGGTGAAAACTTGTCAGTGTGATCAGAAGAACAAGAGAAAAACTGTTAGTTACTTACGTTCTGAGTCTGAAAAATAGATTACAGTTTAAAACAAACTCTTACTTATTCTTAGGTTTGATGTGTTGATGTCAATAAGTCGCTCACTAAAACCAAGCATAAAGTCAAACTGAAAACATTCACAGCACAAAAGACCATTAAAATTACTAATTTGCTACTTTGGTGGCTCAACAGGCTGATTGTAAAGGGTCTTATTATTCCAACAGTGATGGGTGGTAATAGGGAGAATCACATCACAGGACAATCATTTTAAAAACTATCTTAAAGACTCGCTTATTGGCAGACTCAGCTCATAAATCTTAAAACTAAATCAACCATGTACCAAACTTAGGCATAGAATAGTGCTTTTTCCAATGTTTCTTACTGTTTTCCCTCAGGTTTGACGAGACGGCCACTGTCAACATCAGCGATCTCTGTGATGCTGGCTGTAGAGCCTCAACTGTAGCCCTACACCAAAGTCGTGCCTCTGAATCTGACCACTCCTTCACAACGACGGTCATCCGACTCAAGGCGTAAACAGCCCTTGGCTTCCAATAAGGTACAGCTGCTGTGGGACAGGCATAAAAATCAGGTGTGAATTCTTGCATTGTAATCATCTGGACATACAAGAGTTGTGGTACCGCGATAAAAGGTTAAGTTTCCATTGTGTGTTATTCCACCGTTAGACTAAGCTACCATGATGCCAGCTTGAAGGATTGGAAGCAAGTCTGCTTGCATCGCTGTACTTAGACCAGCTGTTACCTTCAGTGTTAAGCAGGTGGCTTCATGATTGTACAACTGTAAACAAGATTAGACAGTTGTAGAACTAAGGTTGGGCTTTAGGGTGTTAAAACAAGAGATGTTTATTTTTTTTCCTCATGGTTTGTTGGATTGTATGGTTATACCAAACATATGCCAACCTGTTTGTTACTGCTTATGTTTAGAACAGAGATGCATAAGATGTTTTGGAGTTTTCTTGGTCGTTCTTCCAGCAGACATAAACATTGCACAATTAAAGTCATTTATGGGCAAAGGTTCTGTGCGTTACATCAAGGGTTGATGATGTATTTTTTAGAAATCTTGTTTATAAATTGTGCTTAGAGGGAATCACAGGGCGAGACTGGGAATGGCAGCTGTCAAAGGACCAGTTAATGGGCTGTTCTTGTGAAGATGCAGACCCTGCCCCAGCCACCAGGAAGTGGAACCACTTGAAGGCATAACAAGTGTGGGTTGCTCTTGTGAGAGCTGTAACTGAGCAAAATTGTTATCTTCTCGAGTCGGTGTTAAATGGCATCAAACTTTGCAAGGTAGACCAAAGAATAGAGTTCTAGAACTGAAATGCTAAGCATAACAGGGTAGGTTTCATTATATTGGTTTGAAAACGCCTATAGTGGAGAGACCAGTGTTATTTGATTGTCCATAGCCAGATGATTTATTAGCAAGACTTGACATGACAGAATCCATCCAATCATGGCAATGTATTTGAGTTCTAGAACTCTATTATGTGGTCCATAGTTCCATTGTTTAATCTTTTTCCACCCCAACTTGATGTTATGACAAAAATATTGACAGAATATTGATCAGTTACAACTGCTACAAGAGCAAGCTGCTACTTGTTATATACGCCTTTGATCAGCCCCACCACCTGGTGGCTGGATGACAGTTGCCTCCCTGTATGCTAGCAGAACAGCCCATGGTTAAACATCAAGAATGATAACGTATTTTGTTTAATTACTTTTTGAAGGCATTTAAATGGAGTCCAGGAGAAAGATAGTACACTGTAATATGTTTATCAAATAATTCTTAATGTCCACCACCATTTTTTTAAATGGTTTTGCTTTAGAATGAGAGGTGTTATGGTGGGAGGCGGGGTGCTACAAAAGGTGAACTAGCAGTTTCCTGCTATGTAACTATCCATTCCAGCATTTAAAATTCTTAATGTGTGTTTGCTTTGGTTTAACTCAAATGGTATATGATTGTATTCACTTCTTTGCAGTTACTCCTGTTGTCAATAAATTGTTTGCAAAACCTTTTGCAAAGCCCGCTGTGTACAGGGTCCACGAACTGGTGTTGAAGTCGAAGATGACGGCTTTGCACTGTGAACTCAACATTCACTTCTTTTCGCACGAACTTAAGGGTGGAGTATAGGACAGAGCCATGCAGTCGTCTCCCGCCAGGTTGCTGGTAGTTTGCAAGCACCAAAGGAATCCTGTGAAGACGAAAGTATGTGAACAGTTGTCGCTGTGAATTCACTGATACTGTCATGTGGACAACATTGTTTCTCTGTGATTCACTGATGTCTTATTTTGTTAGAAGGTTTCTTAATGGGCTAGAATGCTAAAGGTTGCGCACTAAGTACCCATGTCGGTGGGGAAAGTGAACAAATGGTAACGGTCTTGCGGATACTACAACTTCTGTATCCGCACTAAACGAGCAGCATATTCATTATAATAAGCTGTATTAATGGAATAGTCATTTAATTTTCATAGGTAACCCACGGACTGCAAGCATACCAGAGCTAGTACTTAACGATTTACTTTCATGAGCCTCTTCTTCTCTCGGGGGAGTTACCAGCTGGACGGGAGGATGATTCTTTGTGCTTTTTGAAACTTTTTGAAATAATCGTTTGTGCTGGTGTCAGTAAAATATTTGCAATTTATGTCATGCTAATAATTATTGTGCCTATATCTACATATACACAAAAGATTGATTTTACCCTACATGTCGGGTATATTAGGAAAAAGGAACAAATAGATGTCTCGTTTGACCTCCAAAAGCACAAAACACGACATGCAGGCCAGTAAGACAAAACACGACATGCAGGCCAGTAAGACAAAACACACCATGCAGGCCAGTAAGACAAAACACGACATGCAGGCCAGTACGACAAAACACACCACGCAGACCAGTAAGACAAAACACGACATGCAGGCCAGTAAGACAAAACGCACCATGCAGGCCAGTAAGACAAAACGCACCATGCAGGCCAGTACGACAAAACACACCATGCAGACCAGTAAGAAAAAACACGACATGCAGGCCAGTAAGACAAAACACGACATGCAGGCCAGTAAGACAAACACGACATGCAGGCCAGTAAGACAAACACGACATGCAGGCCAGTAAGACAAAACACGACATGCAGGCCAGTAAGACAAAACACGACATGCAGGCCAGTAAGACAAAACACACCATGCACAACGTAAGGGGAAACCCCATAAAATATAGAACAGTATTAAAAAATAGAGTACAACTAGCAGACCATAAGCACAAACAAAACACAACCTGCACACCAGGAGGACAAGCAACACGTTTGTACCGTTAGAACACTCCATGCGATTGCCCAGCGTGCTGCCAGGCGGAAAGAAGTTGGCACCAGGTTGTGTCTCGTAAAGACTGCACTTGGTGGTACTATTAGTGTGTGCTTGACACTGCTGCACGACTCTACAGGCCCCTTCACACCGTGAGACATTACAGATGGCATGCCCGCTGTACAGTTGTTATGGAATACTGCCCGGTCATCTGTAGAAACCCGCGAGGCAATCATTCCATTTAGAAACAACTTTAATCATAAAAAATTAGTGTTGCTGCAGATAATGGACTGTTATTTTAATTTTCGCAGATAAAACTATGAAATTTTATTTAAAATGTGTCTCTTTATTGTATTGTGTATTTTTCTGACTTTCTTTTCAATAAAATGTAAGTTTCGCCCATAAAGAACTCTCATGAAAAACAAAACTCATCTTGCGGTTTATGTCTTAACGCTGTGAACATCCCAGAGCTGGGAAAGACTATGTTATGCAGACGTCGTTATTATAGTCGCCATCCTAACCACCACTACATCAGCAGCATTCCCTTCCCGCAACCCCCTTCTTCCACTGAAATTAATAGGCCGCTTGTGAAAATTAAATCACATCCAATGTTATGATACATAAGCAAACAACCAACAACAAACACCCCCCCCCCACAAAAAACAACGAGACACAAAAGAAACACATTTAAAAACAGGAAGAACGCCCACTGCAGTAATAAGTCTGAGACGACTTCTATCTACGTTACATTTTTAGTGATACATCTGTCTAGGGAACTGTATTATTTAGTCATTCTACATACTTTATATTTTTAATGACATGTCTGTCCTGTGAACCTTTTTATTATTTTTTCATTCTACGTTATATTTAAAAACATTGATACATCGGTCTTGCGAACCTTTTATTATTGTTGTTGTTATTATTATTTGATTGTCTACTTATTATGCCTGTGGCCTTAGCTTTCGAGCCTCGTTCTCGGTTTTAGGTTTTGGAACAAAGTTCAAAACATTTGAATGCAAGAAAACAACACCTTTACAAGGGTAGCAGGTGGCTAACCTGAAACGCTGTATTTACACTGTTGATATTTTGCTGTTACCTGCATTTAACGACTCATGTGCACTAAAGTTAATAAGAAAGAGAATAATATCACCACAGAGAGATATTACAAAATAGAGCAATAGTCCAACGGTCATTACAAATCCATAAACATTCAGGGACTGACTTGGAAAGGTATTGAGTTTGGACCGCAACACAGAGAACAGTGCAGGCCGGTCAGAAAAACTAAACCTCTGGTCAGTTAGCCATCATTTACAAGAAATTTATTTTGGAAATTTGTAGTTCAAAGAGAAAGATGATTTCTCTTTCTTTTTGGCCTCAGAATAGGAACTGTGTCTGATAAGCAGGTCATGTTGAATAAGTCGTCTGCAATATGCTGCTTGAAAAAGCTCATTGCAGATATTGAAAACTACAGCTGTACCACAAAGGAACAAGTTCATCCGAGAGATGCACACAACATACTTTTAAGACGGGTTTATTGTCCGAAATTTACTCCAAAATTAAAATAATAACATGTTGTTTTAGATATTCGGTAAATGTAATTTTACTTGAAATCATCTGACCACAAAATTTCTGTCATATGAAAAAATTAAATAGGAGAAAGAACGGGTCAATTTTAAGTGCACATGGGAGCAATTTTGAATTATTCAGAATGTCAGGTGTTGGGGTTTTGTGGTCAAGGAAATTACACCATAGACTATAGGTGTTTCAAGTTATGTGTTCATGACCTCTTTTCTTAATTCTTGCTGCAGGCTTATGGGACTTAAGCTGTCATCTGACTGAGGTTTACATGTAACGCAAAGCCCTGTTCGTTCCTATTACTATTATTTTGCTCGTTTCAACTTGATTTCGCCGTTATAATTAATTAAAGGTTGCATCCAAACCTTTTTTTCCTGCTATACACCCCACGCGCCACATCTACTGCAGCTAAGTCTTTTTCTTTTTCGTTTTTTCGTCGTTTTTGTGTCATCCTGATGAAGGGGTAGTGGCCCGAAACATGTAGATTGTCTTCGGCTTTGTCCGTCCTTTTCTAGCTTGGTCCAGTTCCTTTGTTTTAAATTTAATTTGTATTTTCCTCCAAGCACTTGTTTTTCTTTTACTTTTTAAAGCTCTGTGTGGTTTCAATCTCCCCAGACATTTTAGAAAAATGAGAAACAATTGTTAAGAACAGACAGATTAACAAGTGGGGATTGTTTTGGGGTTTTTTTTGGCTGCTCTTGCTCTCTCAGTACTAGAATGGGGAAGGGTGGGAGGGTGACAAAAGCACCAACTAAACTCCTTATATAGGAGACAAAGTATAGTCAATAATAGGAAGTGGTTACATGCAGAAACTGTAGGTTTTTTGTTTACTATACAGTGTATAGCAACAGACCTTATTGTTGCAATAAGTCGATTGTCTTGTCTGTTACTCGCAACCACGCAACACTCAGCCTAAGACAACAATGGTTCTGTCCTGGTCCTGGCCTAGAAACAAGATGTCGAAGACGGCAAGTGAAAAAATCCAGTACATGCGTTGAAGGAGAAAAGCCTATTTCTGTACTAGGATTAGAACCACAGAAATCTAAATAATAGTTCTGAGAGCTAACTATTGCATCTAGATAAGCGAGAGCTCAGCAAGGGACAAAGCAAAGTGTGCATGAAATGTGTTCTCGCGCGTTACAAATCCACATTTATTTATTATTTATTATATTATAAAGCGAAATGCAGAGGGAGAGAAAAGCTGAAAGCTGAACTCAGAAGAACGCCATTACTAATGAGGCCCTGCGCTAGTGCAAACTAATAAACGGTGAGCCGACCTGTTCTTCTGAACGTTTGCCTCCAGTCCATGGCTACGACACCTTATTATAAGAAGCACAGCGTAGACCTCTAGAGGTAAGCACGGACCTCTGAAGTCTGTTCTCTTTGCTCCAGGAGAAGGACCTCTAGGGAATCTATCGACCTCTGAGGTCTGACTAGTTGCTTTGAGAGGTTCTTGCTGTGGGTTTGGTCTACACGAGAAATCTACGGCTCTGCACAGGGTGTGCCACAGAAATTAAAGTTTAATACGATGGCGAACTGCATGCAAGTCTTCTGAGAGGAGATAAAGGGGGAAAAGGTATTCAGACTTAGCTGGTCGTTGTTTATAAAAACCACATCTTTCAATTACGCTAACAAAAGGAAAGCAAAGCCATGCTCTGCAACAATGCCCTGTGTTGTAAAAGTAGAAATTACTTACAGTATAATCTACAGAACATTAAAGATTACGTCAACATCCCTTTCAAAATGCCATAGGCATCGTAACAAGTAGTTAAAACTAGGTTATCTTATTACAGTCTCAGACAGACCGCGATCTAAGTTAAGTTTCCTGGATGAACGTTCTATGACATCACAAAAACATCGAATCTTGTCAAGAGACATTAAGTGCTTCAACTTTGAATTATGCAGTTTTACGCAAAGTTCAGTAAATTCTGCTTACAAGCAAGCTTATTTTCGGTGGATTAACATGTATAAGAGGGAAAAGTCACTGTTAAAATAATTACGTTGTATTTAAATGAACTGTGAATATCAATACGAATAAGTAAAACCAGCGTCAAAATTCGGGAGTCGTCAGACGAGAGACAAAGGTGTCCAACGCGACCCAAAGCATCCAGGAATCTTTTGTCTCTCTGAAGACCTTGACTTTTGACGCTGAGCAGGCAATGGCCGTAATAGCATTCTGTATATAGTTACCTGTACATCAGAACATCAAACAAACCTACAGAAGATAAAATAAACACGTACCTGTCAGTAAACGTAGAAGGCCAGGGGAAAACATCAAAAGTCAGCGAAGAGAAAGAAAACAACCGCATTCTATGACGTACTAGCCCTACGCGAAGTCTGGAACTAAGCTCGATGTTGGAAATAGGCCCGAACAAAAAAGTCTTGACGATAAAAAAACTACACGGTAACCGCGCCGACATCGCCGCCTTCGTCGTAGTCGTCGTCATCGTCGATGATGATGATGTTGTTGTTGTTGTTGATGATGATGATGATGATGATGATGATTTTACAAAATAATTACAATTTTCTTATACTAGTCGAAATATTCTCCCTTCTTCTCTCTCTCTCTCTCCTCCCGCCCCCTCTCGCTCTCTCTCTCATGAACACCCGAAAACGTACCCACACAAGAAAGCGCAAATTCAAAGCAAAATCTAAAGAGCGACGCTGAGAGGTCGGGTTTGGTTAGTACAAAGCTGCTGCCTAGAGCGCGGAGCAACGAATCAAAAGACACTGAGCCCAGCAACCGAACAAAGGACATGCGCTTGAAATTTTGATCGCTGGAGGTGAGGGAAATCGAAAGCTCATGCAGAACGAAACTGAAAGAAAATGGCGTCAAAGGGGAAGAGTGTACGCTTATGGCAGTGGACATAACAGCTCATGTTTTATTCGCTCTATCAAGCATTCGAAATCTTTCGAGAAGGGAAAAGGAACGCTTTGCTTCAGTTGCGCTCCTTTGCAGCTGGGGAGCCAATACAAAAATAAAATAACATAGACATAAATCAACAGTCCAAGAGTAGTTATTTGAAGAATTTTGAAAAATTATACAGTACTGTTTAGTTCTGCATCACAGATTGCTTTCATGAGCTAATATGAAATACTTCCGGACATTTGGTAGTTCCGATGGAAATACTCAAATTACCTTTTGAATAAGTAAGACTGTCTTCGTCCACATTTGAGCCAAGGATAGCAGCAAACATCTCGGGCAACGGAAAACAACTGAAGCAGACGTGCCTACAAAAGCCAACTTGAAACAGTTCATGTGAGTTTTGTACCATTCCACCAAGCTGGACAAAAACAGTCGTATTGAGTGAAGAATTTCTCTCCAGCAAGCTTCTCTTCGCCGATTTCATTAGCAATACGTGTCTGTAGAGAATACTTGATCTAACAAAGAGCAGTTCTATCACGCTTTATTGTTATGTCTGCTTTGATCCAGCTTAGTTACACCATGTGAACACCGCATAATGCGAAATGTGAGCGTCCACAGTGGTAATAAGCTTTACTCATCCGTGCCAGCTGGAGTACCTTTCCAAACACGGCACGAAGAGTGACAGTACGTGCGACAGAGTAAGTAGAAAAATAAAATTTCTTGCTACGTCAGCCAGATGAGAAATATATATATCAGCATTAGTCCTCCTCATGCACTTTGACCTTAAGACTTTGACTTAAGCACCATATCTTCTTTTACCACAAGGCATTTTCCAGCTTTTGCCTTCCCAACGCGCATGCGCGAACCATGAAACAAGCTTGATAAAGCAAATAATAAAGAACAAATGAGGACCGAGCGCTTAAATTATCGGAAGATAACTCCAACAAAGGTACTGGCAGCGCTCAAACATAGCAAAGTAAAGCAAAGTGTAAAGCTGGAGTGCTGATAGACAATATAAGCGACTCAGTGGCTAAAATCCAATTCCTGCTTATGCCGGTATACAAACAATAAGTGCAGAGGCGCAGGGACACAAAAAGTATACTGAAAACCAGAGGAAACGCAAATTGAGGGAGGTGGTGATTTCATTTGAAATTTTTCCTTTCGTTCAAGCGGGTTTGAATCGATTAATTTTCGAGAAAATCGGTACAGTGCGTCTTTGCACAATGTGTGATCGTCTGTCATGCCGAGAAAACGTTCAGAATGTTTCCAATGTCCGAATTTAGAGTCCAAAGTCACTAGCGGGTGGGTCCCCCATTGGCGGGCATGGACCACCCCAGACGGTTCACCACCACCATAGGCACCCGTGTGGGGGCGGCCATGGTCATGCTGAAAGGTGAGGTTGCCGTGCTGCTGGAACTATGCATGACGTGGGGCTTCAGCAGCTGGTCCACACAGCCTTATGGTGTCACGCCATTTTCTCGTAGAGGGCCGATGTTCTGGAAGACGACGGGGCCCACGAGTCGGTTGAGGCCAACTCCAACGGTCGTGCTGGAGGATGTTGGCGTACCTCTCGTTCCGCGTCCTCCATACTCTGATGCGTTTCTTTTGGTTTTGAGTATTTAGAAGAGGGCAGCTTAGCAGGAAGATCTTGCACAATCGTGAACTACAAATCGTTTCAAAAAACATTTTTTAATGCCTGATGTTGCCGTTGTTGTGGTCGGTGTGGGTACCGTCGTTGTTGTGGTCACTGTGGATGCTGCCGTTGTTGTGGTCGTTGTGGGTGCTGCAGTTGTTGTGGTCGGTGTGGGTGCTGCTGTTGTTGCTGCCGTTGTTGTGGTCACTGTGGGTGCTGCCGTTGTTGTGGTCGTTGTGGGTGCTGCAGTTGTTGTGGTCGGTGTGGGTGCTGCTGTTGTTGCTGCCGTTGTTGTGGTCGCTGTGGGTGTTGCCGTTGTCGTAGTCGCTGTGGGCGCTGAAGTTGTTGTATCTGGTAATTAGAAGCAACACAAAATTTAAAATATTGATTAATTTTTACATTTGAATAAGACGCCCATTTGCCAGTTAAACTCCTCACATCCCTTTCGCCGCCCATTATCCTTAATCCTCTTGCCTTTCCAGTCTTCAGTTCTCCTTTCTCTTCAATTCGTACCTCTCTGGTTGTTTGCCTTGCTCTCCTGCGCTGCCCACAGTTACCTAGCCCCTTTCTTTCTTCCTCTTTATTCTCTCATCTGTCTTCTTCAGCCCCACCCCACCCCCGCTCTTTCTCGTGCTTCTCTCGCCATCTATCTGATCTCTCGCTTGCTCTTTCACTAAGTAATTCATGCCTCATTTCTCGATATTTGCTCTGTCCGTAATAAACAGCAGACTTCAAAGATAATAAATGATACAAATGAAGCGAAGTAAAACAGTTATGTTGCTTAATAACACATTTTAGCCATCCATATCTACCCACCTATCCACCTATATGCATACATGCATGCAAGCATCCATTCCTACGAACGCACATAATTCTATGTTTATTTTGCAATGCCGCTCAACTGACACTTTCTTGATTTTGTAAACAAATGTTTTTCGCCCTGCTGACCCCTCTAAAAGAGCAGTGTTAATGGCTAAAATATCTCAGGCGAAAGACTGCAAGTTTTTCATCACACACTGATGTTATTGGGTGATATTTTGTCACATTAACACGTGTATAAGTGGCGAAGTTTCTTTTCGTGTTCTGACATTTCTTTTTTTCACTCTACTGTTTTCACTGTTATCGAGTAGATCAGTTGATGTTTCGAGATAATGCCGATGGCAGTGTATTACGTTACTCTTTAGGGGAAATTACTAATATCTTAAGTAACATTTGTCCGCAGAATACCCCAGTAAGGTGTGTTGGGACCTATTCAGCGGATGCAGTGCAGTTTCCACTGCTGGGCCAGTAACATCTCAGTGCTGGGCCAGTAACACCTCAGTAATGGGCCAGTAACACCTCAATGATGGGCCAGTAACATCTCAGTGCTGGGTCACTAACATCTCAGTGCTGGGCCGGTAACATCTCAGTGATGGGCCAGTAACATCTCAGT
>SMGT01008622.1:0-11445 GCA_004794575.1 Lanistes nyassanus
TAGACAACATTGCCATAGTCCTTATAGGTGAGTATGTAGTGTGTAGACAACATTGCCAGAGTCCTTATAGGTGAGGGTGTAGCATGTAGACAGCATTGCCATAGTCCTTATAGATGAGCATGAAATGCGTAGACAGCATTGCCATAGTCCTTATAAGTGAGCATAAAGTGTGTAGAAAGCATTGTCATAGTCCTTATAGGGGAGTGTGAAATGTGTAGACATAATTACCAGAGTCCTTATAGGGGAGCGTGAAGTGTGTAGACAGAATTGCCATAGTCCTTATAGGGGAGCAAGAAGTAGGTAAACAGCATGAAGCATATCCTTAAAATCTGTCAGAATTTTTCAATTATTATTAACTTCAAGCTTGTTTGACAGTTCAGGCATCCACAGAAGATTTAGAACAGTTACACTGAAACGTGTAGACAGAATTGCCAGTCCTTATAGGGGAGCATGAAGTGTGTGGACAGAATTACCAGTCCTTATAGGGGAGCGTGAAGTGTGTAGACAGAATTGCCAGTCCTTATAGGGGAGTGAGAAGCGTGTAGACAGAAGTGCCAGTCCTTATAGGGGAGTGAGAAGCGTGTAGACAGAATTGCCAGTCCTTATAGAGGAGTGAGAAGCGTGTAGACAGAATTGCCAGTCCTTATAGGGAAGCAAGAAGTGTTCTGCTACAGTGTCTTTAGTTTAATGATGTCAGTGCATGGACTTTCTTTCCTGGTATTTCTTTAGTGTAGGTTTGTTGACAGGAAGTAATAACCACATTTATGTTTGCACAGTGATTTAGCAGCATTTAGCACAGAGATTTTGCAGCATTTAGCACAGAGATTTAGCAGCATTTACCAGTAATGTATGTAGATTGTCTTTCCAATTATTACCCACCTAGCAGTAACATCCTGCTTACTGACAGAACCAAATTTATATTTGTTTTTGTTGTTTTTTTTCAGGGGCCTTAATAGGTCTAGCACTGAAGGTCTTCGAATTTGGAAATTGGAAGGTGAGAAGAGTGTTAGTTCGGCTAGTATTAGGGATCATGTGTGGGTTCGGTTTGTTATGATAAGAAATCCATAATAGATGGGGTCTTCGTTGAGATTTATTTCAGTATTGTATTTTGTTGAAGGAGTAAATGTCAAGCACTGAGTGCAAAAAGGGAAAAAGTAAACTTGATCCAAGTTATTTCTTTATTTCCTGCACATTCTTAGAGGTTGGATTTTTATTTTTTTCTTTTTGCAGTAACTCTTTTCTGTACAAAGGTGGTTTTTTTTTTACAAAAAAGAAAGTGTTAGAGATTTTAGAGACTAAGAGTGGCACATAACATATATGATGTACTTTATTTATATGCCAGCACTAAGCCATCCTCTTTCTTATTGCATTTTTTTATTGGCTTCAGAATGAGGAAGCGTTTCCTCCCACAGTTTTCTTCATTGTTCTTCTGCCGCCTATTATTTTTGAGTCAGGTTACAACTTGCATAAGGTAGGTACTCACAGTAAGATTATGTCTCTTTGGCTGTGAATTATGTCATTTGAAATGCAATGTTTTTAATGGCTGATCAACAGTATGTGAGTTTACAATTTGTAAATTAAGATTTATCTATACTAATTTTTTGTTATTAATGATAATTAGCTCTTTTCAACTACTTTTACTAACTTTTCGCTCATCATCTTTATTGTGCAAATTCCTTGTCAGTTCAAGCCGTAACTAAGTGTTTGTTTTGGCGTTTGCCCCAACCTATTTCAGGGTAACTTCTTCCAGAACATTGGGTCGATTTTGGTGTTTGCGGTGTTTGGTACAGCTATATCTGCTATGGTCATTGGAGGTGGTGTGTATCTTCTTGGCCAGGTATTTATAGAACCACATTAATAACTGCAGTGTAAAACATTGAGCTACTTTCTCAATATGATAATTTTTGGGTGACTTCTAGAGATGGTGATGTGCAAGTTCCTTTGTTTGCAAATGCGAGCCTGTCATCTTCAGGTGATTTTATTTTGCCTGTTGAGTTGATCTTGTGTTTCAGGCGCAAGTGGCATATAAGCTGACATTGATTGAAAGCTTTGCCTTTGGCTCCCTCATCTCTGCAGTAGATCCTGTGGCAACCTTGGCCATATTCCAAGCACTGGATGTTGATCCTATTCTGTACATGTTGGTGTTTGGAGAGAGTGTCCTGAATGATGCAGTGTCCATTGTGCTTACCACGTCAGTAAAAGCAGTTGCAAAGTTATACACTAATATAGCCACCTTTTTAACATTTCGTTAGTCTATTAGTATAAACTACTTGTTTGTGTACTTATTCAGTAAATTACTTATAATTATCCACATGTTTGATAAAGGATTTCATTATGAATCACAACAATATCTTGTTTGCCTGAAACCTGAGTAGGTCTCAAACGTCAAGAACATTTGGAGACTAAAAAAAATTTAAAGATGCATGGATATCTTCTGCGGCACGGCATTGTGCACCATAATTAAACCCAACATTTTTGTTTTCTTCCTTTCATGTGTTCCCAATAGGAAAAGTTCCAGTAAAGTTTTATAAAACTTTTAACAGTATGATACCAATATGGTAACACTACTAGCAGAAAGAAACATGCACCATAAGTTTTTTGTGTATACAGTTTCAGTAAAAAGATGTTGCTGTGCAGTGTGGACCTTGTGTGTGGCACAGCAATAGACATAACATAGCTGTGCCCTGCTCATGGTAATGCTGTGTTCTGTGTGCATGGCACAGTAATAATAAATATTTATAATGTAGCAACTAGGTGCCTAGTTGTGCTAATGGTAAGTTTACTGCTTTCAGCACCATCCTGGAATTTAGCAAACCGTCTGCAGTCAGTGGTGCATCAGCTTTCTTCATGGCTGTGGCAAGATTCTGTATCATGTTTTTTGCTTCAGCAGCCATTGGAGTCTTGTTTGGGCTGCTTAGCGCTGTGGTATCCTTACCAAATGAGGAGTCGCCTTAGGCAATGTGTCGACACAGGGACGGAGATCTATAGTTACTTGTAAACTCAAATGAAAGGGTATACTTCACTGTTTGAAATGTGTTGATCACCAGTTAGACAAAGAAGAATTTGTGTGCTTTAACTGAACAACAGATTCTCAAGTTTGTCAACCTGCACAAGACTCCCTCTTTGGAGTTTGGCCTGGTGCTCATGTTTTCATACCTGCCCTATGCTCTGGCTGAGGGAATTCACCTTTCGGGTAAGTCTTCTGTCTCTGCCAAACTCTCCTTCTTCATTTTTCTACCCCAGCTATTCACCCGCTTTACATACACATTTCTCTTCTGTTTCTCAATCCATCTTTTTAGAACTGGAATGTCCAGGGAAACCGAATAAGATGAGGGTACTTGAAAATACAATTACCCTTCTAGATCCAGAAACTGGAAAAATAGACTTCCTCAATTCTAGGGTAAGTCTTTATCTGGAAAAATAAACTTCCTAAGTTGTTGGGTAAGTTTTTGATCAGTCTGTCACATCCTTTTCCACAGTACTTACAGAATTTATTAAAATGAAACTACTGTTGTCAAAGAAATTTTTTTGGCCTTAAACTGAGGAGCTACAGTATCAATGAAACTGGGAATGTTTCTGTGTGCAGGCATCATGGCCATTCTCTTCTGTGGCATTGTGATGTCACACTACACCCATTTGAACCTCTCGCCAGTCACACAAATCACTGTTCAGCAGACATTCCGTACCATCGCTTTTATCTGTGGTAACTGCTTTTGTTTTCTTAAAATTAAACTACTTTCTGACTAATCAGGCACCCTTCTTGTCTCCACACTCCACTAACACCATCAAAGAAATTGCAAGATGTGTGCATGGGAGCGAAACTGGAGACAGATAACTATGAAATATGTTTAGTTGCAAAGCTGAGTTAGTGAATAGTGCAGTCCTTAGAAATATGTTGTGAGGGCCTATAGTTAACATCGTTGCTGTTACGTATAGTCTTTGGACAAGAATTTTTGCTGTCTGCTTCATACGGGGTTAAGCGAGGGGATGGTAAATGCAGTATGTGAAAGCTACGCAGCTCTGTATTCTCTGAACATGATCTCAAACGGTTTTCCACATGAGCTGTGTAATAGCACATTCCATTTGGTTTTTTTTCCTCCTATTTGGTAGGTGTTGTCTGGTGAACTATAAAGTTGCATACTGTATTGAATCTGATGTGTTGTGCTAGCCGTGTGAAAAAGGTTTCATCCATCTGTGGGTGGTACAATGTATTTCTGATTTTTGTGATCCAGAGACCTGTGTTTTTGCTTATCTGGGGCTGGCTATTTTTAGCTTCCGTGTCAATGTCAAACCAGCCTTCGTCATTTGGAGTGTGGTGAGTGTCACTGACTGCTGTCTGTCTTGTGGCTTTCTTTGTTTTGCTCTGTCTCAGGTCGCTTCGTGTCTGCTGCCATCTTCTTGTTTTAACTCTAGGTGAACTAGGGGTTGAGCAAGTCGTTTGATCAGGTAGTGTTAACATCATAATCTTGCATTGAATCTCCATGTACCACAATAGCTGGTGGTTCTGTTTGGTTTAAACAACGTTCATTCATTTTGTCATATTAAAATTATAGTAATACAGTTTCCATAGGCTCCACAAAGAAGCAAAAGCTTAAATCTCTGGTAACCTATAGGGGGTCATATTTGGCAGGAGCAAGATGTCCGGTTGTATGTGCCAGTGCACCTCGTAAGTTATTGAAAAAATGTCAGTGATCTTAATGACTAAATAGGTTTTTATCTTTCTGTTTTCTATTGAATATGAAACACATTTAGTTTGCTTGTATTTTCCACCCAAAGAAATTATTTTCAAATATTTTGATAATAACTTTTCCCCTTTTGAGTAGATCTCAGCTTGTATATAAAATTATCTGACCAGTAATTTAACAAACCATCCTGGTAGATTTGAACCTGTACCACCTGCAAATATTTTATTTACAGGTACTGACATTGATTGCCCGTGCAGTAAATATATTCCCTCTGTCTTTCCTTCTCAACTTTTTCCGTGAGCACAAGATCACCCGCAAAAACCAATTTATCATGTGGTTCAGTGGTAAGAATGTTGGTCATTTTTTAGAGTTTGTAACGTAGTGGCAATTTTGAGGTAGTTATCTTCTAGCCATTTGAACAATCACTCTGCTCTAAAGATCATGTGACACCTTCCCAAAACATGATTTTGTGCAACCTGTAGCCCAAAGCGTGATTTTGTACAACCTCCATCCACTGAAGTTTTTTCTTTCAAGATCACTAATATAAGTAGTAACTTGAGGTTTCCTACCTGTATGAGATACACATAGCTGCTTTGTCAGGCATGAAATGTGAATTTCACTGCCATGAAAACATTTGTAAGGCTAAAGTTTGTCTAAGCAGTTCAGACAAGGTTGCACAAAGACTGTAAACATGTAGACAACTCAACAGGGAGTGGCTAAATGTCAGATACATGTCTTTTGTTGACTATCATGCAATTTTCAACTGATGTGCTTATAAAGCGTGAGCTGTGTGTCGACTGTCTGCCTGCTGAAAGTCTTGACGACTATGCTCAGGTCTGCGAGGGGCCATTGCCTTTGCCCTGAGTCTGCACCTGGAGCTAGCGGCAGAGAAGCGCTACGTGCTGGTCACCACAACTCTGATCATCGTCTTGTTTACTCTGATGATCCTAGGGGGCAGCACAATGCCACTGTTAAAGGTGTGTGGGGCCGGGGAGGGGGGTGAGGCTTAATGCTGCTTCTTTAAGCTTGTTTTGAAAAGTAGCCGCAGATACTGCTGTACTGAGGTATGGGAGATGCCATTGATTCACACAGTGCAGCAGCCTGTTACTGGTGTTGCATGGGATGGGAACTTGAAGATTGATGGCAGGGTGAAAACATTAATACCTTAAGAGACTGGGACAGACGGCCTTGAGATATGGAAAAATATTCTACCTTCATGAACTCTTGATTCCAGTAAGTTTGAAATTGTAGTTTTGGGTGGGTTTTATATAACATCTCAGAGGTGGGTTTTGGTTGGAGTGTTGTATTTAAAATTCCATGGGAAAATCTTTGGCTTTGAGCTATCAAGCCTGTGTGTTTGCGTGTCTGTGCATGTGTGGGTGATTTTTTCCCCAGGTTAGGTGGGAGAGGCTATTCTTTTGCAAGTGTTCTTACAGAAGATATACGTGTCTTACCCTTGCTGTTCTGTTTTATGATCAGTTGATGAAGACAGACAAGAGAAAGAGAAGGAAACATGAGAAGGAGATCACAATGAGCAAGACTAAAGAAATGGTAAGAGCCAATACTTAGACATCAATGGCAGTATTTAGTTGTGTACCAACATCTCTTGCATTTTCATGTAACATATGTTGAGATATTGAACTACTGAGAGCAGTATATTCAAGATATAATAAGAAATGCATTTAAAACATTAACTATAATTGGTTTATGTGAAAGTTTTTTTCTGCCTGTTGGTTATGCACTAAACTCCCTACTCGCATAAAAAGCAAATCTATAAAAAATGATATGGGAATGAATTGAGCATAATTGATACAGGAATTTTCTAACCACTGTAGGGTAATTTAATCTTTGTGTGGGAAGGGGAGAGGAATTTTGACTCTGACCAGAGCAGTCTTGCGTTTGTGTGACAGGGGGAGACTGTTGACTCTGAACACCTGTCGGAACTGACAGAAGAGGAGTATGAAGTGAACTTCGTCAAACCTCATCTCAAAGGTTTCCTCAAGCTGGACGCTAAATATCTTATACCTTTGTTTACTCGTCGTTTTACTCAACAGGTGTGTGGAGTGTTCTTAGACAAAAAAAAAGAAGCAGAGCGTATGAGTGAGTGAACAAGCAAGTGAGTGACTAGGTGGGTTGGCAGAGGGTGAGAGAGAGATGAGGGTGATTTGTTCAAAGGGAACACAGGTTGAGCAAAGTTTCCAGCTTGTTGTGAAATGCATGTTGTTAAGCATTATAGAAAGATGTAAATTTCAAACAGGGTTAGGACATCCCAAAAATGATGATTTATTGAACTACATGGATAAAACTCTGAAAACAGCAAGTTTCTTGTCACAATACTATACCATGACAGTATATGACAGTACCATGAATTTACAATTCATAACATTGAAAGGTGGGAAGTAAGGGCTTGGAATTAAAGCTATATTTTGTCTGGAGCAGTTTCAGGACATTTTGTTCCTGGGGTACATGTTTTGTTCCTGGGGTACATGTTTTGTTCCTGGGGTACATATTTTGTTCCTGGGGTACGTATTTTGTTCCTGGGGTACATGTTTTGTTCCTGGGGTACATGTTTTGTTCCTGGGGTACGTGTTTTGTTCCTGGGGTACATATTTTTTTCCTGGGGTACATATTTTGTTCCTGGGGTACATATTTTGTTTCCAGGAGGTGCGAGAGGGACGGAGTCAGGTGGACAATCTGACTAAGAAATGGTACAAAGAAGTACGTTCGGCACCGTCCGATTCTGAAGAGGAAGAGGAGGTAGCTGGAGGGCGACTTCCGCTGCGCATGGAGGAGACAAGTTTCGTTACACCTAATGGTAGCAATGACCACCTGTAGCCAGCATTTTCACACAAGGAAACTTGTCATCAGTGCTTTGGTCATATCCACACTTTTTTTCTGTGTTATTTGTAGAGGCCTTGAACTCAATATGTGGGGAAATGTGGAAACAGGATGTATTTTACAGGTACGTAATTGAAATGCTTGCTAACTGCTTGGTGTTCCTAGAAACATTTAGAGGTTTTGTTTGTCTTTGTTGCTGAGTCACTATGACTTTGCTTGCTAGAACTTTTCGTTCTGAGTAAAATACATATACAAATTTTTGAAGATATCTCCAACTCCAAATATATTCCATTTTATAATTTTGGTGTACTAACCACTTGCAATGTTGTCAATGTGAGGAACGTGCACACTTTGACATTTAAAACCAAACTATTCAATGAAACAACACTGTATTTCTCCTTCAAAGAGTCATGTACACATGTACACGTAGAACAGAAATCCAAAGGAACATGTTCATAATTATTTAAGACATGGCCTCCTAAAAGTGGTCAATTATCACAGGATGCAAGGTGCCAAATCACACAAGAAGCCAATCATAAAAATCATAAATCAGTAGCCTTTCATAAAACTGAAACTTCTTGATCAGTAAGTGTCGCATCTGACCAGATTCAAATCCTGTACATACTAATCCATGCCAATTTTTTATGGTCAAATACAAGCCAGAATTTTAGAAATATAGTGGAGCAAATTTGTCAAAATGGCCAAAATGACCCATGGTGGACCTGCAGTGGGGTACCAAGCACTTAACTGGCAATAACTTTGGAACTACTGGGAGAATTCTCCTGAAATTTTGACACAAAATTTTGAAGCCTAAAACTACCAAAAATAATATCAAAATCCCCACAGGGGGCCACTCAACATCCTTCCCCCACACCCACTCCCACAACATATTCTTGAACCTGGACAGAATGGACAGGACAATCGCATTTTTCCCTGTGATGCTGGACATTTGAGACACCCATGAGCGTTGTGGCCATCTGAATGAATTTTGCTAGATGGACACCATGAACAGTTCGAAGCCCAGTAATCAGTGATTTGAAGGTATGTCTGTGATAGCTTTCATCTTATCTGGATCAGGACAGCTCCTTCGTCGATATCATACGACCAAACTATTTTTCTTCCTTTTATCTCGTGTGACACTTGGCTTCTTATTTGATTGTTCATGTGTTCTTCCTGTCTGGCTGCCTGCAGTGTTAGTGAGGGCTGGGTCTGGGAGTAACTGCTTTCTTTCCTACAAGGATCAAATAAACCAACCACTAGCCTGTCTCTGATGGGGTCTTTATTTTAACTGAATTATGTACTAGTACCTTTTTCACATTCCTCTGCTGTCTCACCTTGTTGACTAAAGCAATATTGCTATGCATATGACTTTCTGATGATGTTTTGTAGCTAGAAGTTTAGTTCATGTGGGCCAGCATAGGGATGTGCAGAATCATACGTCAGTTACAATGTCTTCAGATTGCCTTCACGTTTGTCATTCATAGCAGATTTTGCGGAAAGGATTTTTATTTTGTCATTAATTTGTATGCTGTGTCATAAATGAAGTGTCCATTTACTGTTCAAAGATTGTTTTTGAAAACGCTTTTTACATCATCCTGATCATGTCTTGTTAAATCATGTGCATATCACCAAACATATATAGATATGTGTGGTCCGAACTCGGTTGAGTCTGCGTGAATATTTAAAACAAAAGTATTAGGGTGAGAAGCGAATGGTGTGACTGCAGAAATTGTCTTTTCCTTGCCACATACTGTGCCCCACTTGGGGGAACCAGGTAGTCTTGTACCAGGTCATCAAAGTAAAACCTTTTCTTAACCATTGCCAAAGTAGGCTGTGCGTCACACTGGGCAAAGTTTGGTGGCGTAGGATGCAGATCTATGCAGTGAAGAAAGGCTTCAGGAAATGAATTTGTCTGCCAGTCATGTCTTGGAATATACAATATCTTTAAAATCTGTTGAAAAAATGGTGGTGTGATAAACTTGTGATCATTGTAGCATAGGACAGCATGTACAGATGATCAGTGATTTGGGCTTTTGATGTTGTTATGATGCATTTTTTATCATTTCTTGATGTAGGGACAGACTTTTAAGTATTTCCTGATGACATATTTATTATTTATAAAGCATTGACCAGTTAATGAAGTCTCATCTTTTGAAAATGTTTGCTGCTGAGAGAACTTTTTCGGTTCCATGCATGTTTGCAATATTATGCAGCATCCACACTGCATTGACTGTGTGTGTGTGTGTGTGCATTCATGGATGCATGCATCTGTGTTTGGTGCATTTGAGAAAACAAAGCAGGACACCATTGGGTGTTCTAACGTAGGACATTTCCCGAAATATGAGTGGCTTATGTTGAGTGTTTGGCAGTATCAGTGCTGTGACGTTGCACTGGATGCTCCATCCTCGTGAGATTGTTGTTCACATGTAGTCATCTTCTTGTGCAGTTGTTTTAAATCTGTATAAACTTTGTAAATTTGCAGTAGAGGATTTTCCCAAAACTTAAGAAAATCATCAGCTTAGATGCTTGTTCCTAATGACCAGCAAGAACGTTTTTCCCATTTGTTTGCTAAAGATGCTTTATGGCTTTGCAAAGAGACACAAGGCAGGATATTTCTGTCATGTGTACATTGTATCCAGTGACCCAACCTCGTAACCAACCATTCGATGCCACAAAGTTATCACAGTCATATTTCATCGCCCTACACAATGTTTTTCCTTGAATCAGCTTTCTGGTTCATTATCGTTTTGTTTGGTGCACTTTCGTCAGTTTTTGTTTCCCGTTTTCTCCCCTTTCCAACCTTTGGATTGCTTCCTTCTTGATTATTGCTTGAATTTGAGTTTTCCGTACTCTGAGTGATGTGGCGATTGACATCGCAGTTTCTCTTCTCTTACCCCTCTTCACCACATGTAAACGCATTTCACGAGTTTGCTGTTTTCTTTTTCCTGTAGATGTAGAACCCATTATTGTCTACCATACTTTTGGAACAAACTGACGATGCTACTGTAGCTTCAAAGTGCCCAGCTTGCTAGAGCGAACCAACCAATCACGTTCATGCACACATATTGCTGGCCTACATTCGCACCAATGTGCTAGAACGAACACTACTGTACCACATTACTATTAAGCAACTAGTTTGTTTACAAGTATTTTGATGCCACAATGCCAATGGTCCCGTTCCGACTTCCATACTTGTTTACTGTTGGATGCCAAAATGTCATTGCTATGCTTTTCGGGGGTATCAAAAGCAGGGCTGTTGTCATGTGTTGGGGGTTGGTGGGTCAAAGAATTTACCCTGTAGACTCCAAGTGTGACCCATCAACAGCCATCTTGCTTATGCTAGATCGTTAAGCTGCCACCTGGCTCTGCCAGGCGAGCTGGGCACAGTAGTTAGCTGCTTTAGGGGCCGTTCACACTTCCAGCCCAGGGTGTTAAGCATCGCCAGTGAGGTGTGTAGCTTTAGGGTAGGTGTTACTGGGACCTGGTAGCTGATAGGCACAGCTAGGATTTGGATAATCGCCATCAGCAGGTGTCATGCTGGCCAGATACAGGGTTAGGCATGGAGGACTTCCGTCACAAAGACAGCTGTTAATGATTGTAGTGTCGACCATTAGGGCTTTGATGAGTTCAAAGGGGTGAACTGCCCAGGGGCAGGGGTGGGTCAGGTCTACTCTCGGTGTCTGCATAGGCAGAAATAGGAGAGGCAAGGAAGCATGACTTCTGCTTTGTCCTGGTTGGCTGATGAATGTATCTTGATGACCACATGTGTGTGTGTGTGCTCGTGAATGCAGCAATTTATGTACGAGAGGGTTAGAATAAAAGGACAGCTTTTAGAACGTCAAGTTATCTTTTGCTGCCGAGTTTGTTGCGAACTGGGGGTTTTGAAAGAGACAACCGACCTCCGTGTTGCTCTCCCCGCCTG
>SMGT01008622.1:18144-33234 GCA_004794575.1 Lanistes nyassanus
CCGTTCTACTTACTAGTAGTTAGTTCTACTTACTAGTAGTTAGTTCTACTTACTAGGAACATTGTCAGACAGTCAAGCAGATCCTGAGTTCTACTTACCAGCTACATGGTTAGACAAACAGTCTAGCAGATCTGCTATGCAGGCTACTTCCATCTTGGTGCGGGTTGTATCCACTCCTTGCAGGCCTGGTGCCTTCAGATGCACACTTACCATGACAAAATCAAGATGCTTGTTTACCTAGAGACCGAGGTTCCATAAATAAATAAAGGTCAGAAGAGTTGTAGAGCTGGTAAAATGGCAGAAACCAAACTCCAAAGAACTTATCACAGTATCAGCCTTGCTCAGCAAATATCCCTCCCTTTAAATTGACTCTGGGAGGCCCAGTGCAGTGCCTACACACATACCTAGAACTGACATGCCTGTCCTACTTTTTGTCTTTTTACATGCCAGAAATCAGTGACAGTCACAACTCATCTAGAACACCCTTTTCCCCTGCACACCTACACCTACAATATTGTACTAACCCCCGGTATCCTGTCTGATTTTGTTCTTGTTTCATGATACTTTATGAATTTCTACACAGTCAACAATTTAAAAAAATGCAATTATCTCACCTTACCTTAAAAAAACCAACGTATGGCACACGAGCAAATGGAGCACTCCCAGCAAGGAGACTAGCACTTAGCAATTCAATATCTTGCGAGCTGTCATACAAAAACCCGTTATATTCCACATTCTGCAAGCAAAAAATCATATTCTATAAAAAAATTAAACAGTTTATACCCAAAATTTTACTTTTAGAAATCATTTCACTGGACACATAAGCAAACTAGTTAAATTTTTTAAAAATTAGGTACATGATGTCATCTGTAAAATACAGTTGTAACTGCATTAATATTATGACAAACTTTAGGTTACTTTAAAAAAAACCTTATTTTTCTATGTTTTAAAATGAAATATTCCATTTTAACATTTTAATAACAATTTAAGGTCTTAAAGAGAAAACAAAATCAAAGCACAAGTACACCTAAAACCTTCGATTTCAGGAATGTTTCCAACAAAAGAACATCGCAAGTATTTGCACATTACTGGCAGTTCCTGTGATAGAAAACACAACTCACTTGAAACATTCTGCCGGCCACTTCAGACACAGCGCACTTCCAGTCTCCGCGGTGCCCCGGCCACTTTCGAACATTTGGTAATGTTGGCTGGTTCAGTTCTTGGCAAATCTGTAAAACAAAAGTACACAAGTTTACATGTAAATAACATTCTCCAAGTATCCTGGGGACATACAGAGGTCTTTTAAATGTAAGTGTCCTCTCAGAAAAACCTTAGGTAGATACATGTCTTCCGAATGTTACATCTTTTTTTCCACTTAAAACTCTAGGTAGACACCAAAAGTCTTCTAACTTTATCCTAACACTACTCAGTCCTATACAGAACTGTGCCAGACTTCTTTGTGAGACACATGAGGTCTCATGTGCTGATAGGATTAAAAAAAACTAATTCAGAACTTGTCAGAGCAGACTGTATCACAACGCACTGCCTGCTCAGAAGTTATATATTGTGACACTTCCTCTTTCAACTGTCTTCAGCATTTGGATAAACGACAACATGGGAAGACGGCACAACTTTTGTCATTTCTAAACTGTTCTCCAAAAAAAAAAAAAGCTAAATGGCAGAAATCTACGAAATTCTTTCCAAAACAGCTTGGGCAGAAGAAAAAGCCTAAGTGTGACATTTTTCAGCATTGCCTCTCACACCCATGTGCACACACCTCTCTCTCTCTCTCTCACACACACACACAACCATGCTGACCCAGCAGTTGCGCACACACACACTTACAACCATTATTTTATTGTATTGAAGTGTAAAAGAGAGAGAGAGGGAAAACAAATCCAAAATGCACAGAAAGAAAACATGCCAAAGTTATTTACTGACAAATATATCCAAACCACATAACACTTACTTCTTCCAGGGCCTTGTCATGCGACAGTTCCTGCATTGCTACGATGCTGAGTCTGCACACCAGAGATGTGAACAGCACCAAAAATACATACAGGGTAAACCAGCCACAATAAATATTGCTACTGCTACATATGAACAGCTCCAAACTAGATCAGATCTTGCTACTGCTACTGTGAACAGTATCAAAACATACGCTGTGTGGACAGCATTCAGACACTACCATGTCTGAACAATGCCAAAATATTTTCGATTTATTTTCTATAACTTAGCACCTGCAGCAAATATCTACATTCAGCTCTTAGCAATCTGTCTACTAATATTTTTACAATTTATGAAGTACAAAGACTTATTACTCACCTCCTATCACAAATTACTCAATTGTAAAATCTACTTAATTGGTATAACAGTCCCTTTTATTGTAACATTGCATATTATTACCACTTTCATTGTACTGCTGATTTTTATACAAAATTTTGTTTAGATTACCAAATACCACAAAGGTATGTGAAAAATATTACCTGGCAATTCCCTCTATCAATTTCTGTGCATTACCTTTAGCAAAGCTTATATATAATCAATAACCACCTAGCAAGTATGTATATTACCAATCAAGCAAGGTCTGAAAATTGTAAATTATCATGCATTAAAATCTGTTTTCCAGCTCCTAGAAAAATGTCTTGGGTGTTTATTATTGTCAATCACTCACACTCACACTCACACAAATTTTCTTTTGTAAGGGAACTAACCCATTTTCCAGGATGGTCATGCAGATTACATCCTTCACCCCGGGGTTACTGACTTTGTCGAGCGAACATTGCTGAAGGTTCCAGGAGGCCACCCTCACAGCCCTGCGGTTTTTATGCTTGAAATTGAATGGATGCAAAATGTTCGGACGTTTGGGCACTTCAGCCAATGGACCAAGTGCCTGTAACAAGTTCTCCAAGGATGTCGTCATGCAACGTCCGTTGTCCCTCATCTGATCCCCCTCATGCCGTATGGACAATGGTAGGGGTGTTACATTTGTGCCCCCATTCAGGTGGGGATAACTCTTTGGACTTGATGACACGGGGGATGAGGGGGACAATTCCACTGAATCAGTGACAGTCAGATATGGACGAATGGCACTCAGGATGCCAGATCCAATGCCCTTGACTTTTGCAACCTCATCCACAGAGGAAAAAGGTCCCTTTTTTTCTCTGTAGGTGATAATGTTCTGTGCCAGAATCATTCCAATACCTTTGATTTTTATTAGTTGAAAAATGTTGGCAGTGTTGACGTTGACCACAAAAGCCTGACCATTTCCACGCGAGAGCTTAGCATCTCGGACACTTTCACTGTCTTGTCGACTTTCTAGCATTGAGCTGTCCCGAGATCCTGGCGATGCCCTTGATATGATGTGCACATCCGTGCGAATCTGGTTCAACTTATCTGCTCCCACCCCTGAAACTAGAGCCAAGTCTTCTACGCGCCGAAAGCCACCAATCTGGCGTCTGTATTCTATGATGTTCTTCGCAATAACTCTGTTTACGCCAGGTAACGTCATCAACTCTTCCTCTGTTGCAGTGTTTATGTTCACAAAATTATGCACATCCATGTCGTCGTCAACCGCAGACAGATTAAAAGTTGCACTCAAATTTCGACGATGGGATTTCAGTCTTGGTCCTTTGTGAGAACCTTTGTACTCCATGGGTTCACTGTGGTGCTGAGGAATAAAACACCCATTGACAGCTCCCATCTTGAGCACTTCATCAGATGCTCCACCTGGGTTTGATAAAGGTCAAGGACAGACAGTGGCTGCTATCCATTAAGCCAGCCCTCTCTTCTCAACATGGATGCTTGAACACGAAACATCGATACTTGTTTTGGCACAAGTGGCATGGTTCCAAAGAAGAATACCTTGATGCATAAAATCAATCTAAGATGATTTCTGAAACCAAGAAAAATGTGGCTTGCAGCAGAACTGAATTGTGGCTGTCCATAACCTGATAATATACAGCCTCTAACAGTGCCCTTCACATGATAAAACAGTCTGTGTGTCAGTGACAGCCCTCGCTATTTAACCCTGGCAAGGTACTGTCAGCAGGATCTCAGCAGTTTCCTCTTGCCAGGTGTTCGCAGCAGCCCACCTGGTGTCACTGATCTCATCCTACAAGGAAGGCAAAGGGAAAAAACCCAAGTGTCAGTGAAACCAACACGACGATCACAAACAAGGTACAGGAGAGTTATACTCAAACTATACGAGACAATTACACAGTTCATGATTTTTTTTCAAAATGTACATGTAACAAGGCATGTAACAAGGATATGGTATCTGCTCATATCATTTTACACTCAGATATCAGCATCATAATCACTTTTTTGTCACTGATGACCTCCTGCTGAGAGTCCTTGTTACCACAGCACAACAAAGTTTAAACTCTATCCTTCTTTCTCTTTTGCTTTCTCATTCCCTTGACCCCCCCCCATCCCCCACCCGTCATAAATGTGTACATCAAACAAAGTATTGTTAACAATTCCTTACTACCACTGTGCTACAGAACACTTCTCAGCCTCTAAAGGTCTGTTGTCACAATAAAACGTCAGAAACATACTTACACACAATGTGTACGTGCAACAGAATGTAAACACATGTAGAGATGGAATATGCAGAAACACAAATTTTCTAAAAAGACTGTATAGAACGTGTTTAGAACAAGTTTCGAAGACCAATCTCTTGGAAACAAGTTTGACATTGCCAAAACAAAGTTGTTCTTCAGGAATAACTCACACTGTTCCTCATTTACTGCTGTTTATGTTCTGCTTTATATTGTGTCACTGGTTTGTTAACACTTTCCAACACTTGTCTCCCTAGAAATCTAAAGTAAGCATTAGACCGTTATTTCAATCTTAAGAAGCCTGACTTCCTCCTCTCCTTCCTGTCTGTAGTCCTACCAGCCAAAACTCGACTCCTAAATCGGGTAAACAGTGCCACCTTTCACCAGCAATATCTGCCAAGTTATCAACATGCTCTTCTTTGTTCTGTTTTCTCTTCTTCACTCCCTTTCTCTTTCTTCCCAGGAATTTCACCACTCCCCAACCTCGTTTAATTACAGCATTACACTATCTTCTCCACAGCAGGGTGTGACAAGCACAAATACATGCTAACAAAGAGGCATCATAGCTTTGAGTTTAATAGGAAACAGAATACGTATTACATGCTTCCTTCTAAATGTTTGGCTATGCATGTTGTTAATGCTTATGACAGTTACTGACATTCTTACCATGAAACCAAAATCCGTGCATGCTTTGTCATACGGCCATATTCGCTGCACACAGCAGTCGTGGCCAAATAGAACACTTTTTATCTATAATGTACGTGTACTTCCTTTGGACTCTAAAGATTAGTTTTCCTTGTCAGTACCTGAAAAGCGTAGCCATCACATTACTACGTTTACCAACTTAGCTGGCGTCTGCTGTAAAATACTGCTTCTCATCACTCGCATTACTACCTTTACCACACAATGCAGCATAGGCTTTGTATCCTATGCACGACCTGGCTTAGGTCAACACTAGATTTCTTTGTGAAATTCCAATCCATACAACAGTGAGATCAGTTGTAACATCCACAAAAGCTCTTGCTGGTGAACTGGAATATGGTTCACACACTTAGCGTTGATGTTTTAAAGTCAGAGGTAAATAATTAAGTCTTTTCTCAGAGGTTATCCCTTTTTTGTTTGCTCATAATGTATTTAGAACTCACAAACATGACCGAAATCTAGAGGCTCTGTGACCATCAAAAGTGACCAACTGGGATTTACAAAGTCTATCGATGCCCACTGGACGCCTGCTATGGTCACGCTACAAGTACAAACATCACAATTGTGAAAATCGATGCCCACTGGACGCCTGCTATGGTCACGCTACAAGTACAAACATCACAATTGTGAAAATCCTACAACAGTTATGCATGGGGTTACCAACCTGAAAAATGACCCCCCCCCCAAAAAACAAAAAAACAAAAAAAAGAGAGAGAATCAAAATCTAGCGCTAAGCTGAGCTCACAGTAACTTCAATTTGCTTGTATCAGCAACATCCCACAGTCAAATGACTACCATAGTGAGAATGATGAGTCTTGCACCAGATACTAAGACTGATTGGAGAGTAGGACAGAGGGCAGCTAGAATGATGACCCGGTCAGGCTCAAAGTTCACAAATGTGTGTACTGTATAGTCCAACATTCTCTCTTGTGTTATCTTCCCATCACTCCCCTTTTTCTCTGTCTCTTTTGAAAACATTCTCTCTCTCTCTCTCTCTTTGTGACCTCATTATGTGGGCACACAAAATTTTTAAGACCCTAACATGATGATGATAACTGCTTTGCAAAGTACAATGGTTCTTGAGGAACCAGAGCTAAATGTGCAAGTATTCTGGCCTCTGTGCTATGCACAAACCAATGAACTTGTTTCCCTGGATGACAAGTCATTTCAAGATCTACGATGTGTGCAGGTAGGATGGCTGAGTGCCAACAGAGACAGCATGCTAAATTAGACCCGTTGCTAAACTTAAGCTTTAAAATCTCCTCATGTTCTCTCCTCAGCCACTCACCATGAATGTGAAGTGAATGTAAAGTGAATGCCCTTCAGCACTACTATCACACATGAGCTACAATACATCATCATGATGCAGCCCCCCCCACCCCTATAAATATGGTATACACCAGCATGCATCCCCCCCCCCCAACTACCACCTCCATAAATATACTATATACCAGCATGCCCCCCCCCCCCATAAATATACTATACACCTGCATGTGCAACCCATCCCCCATAATAAATATACAAGTGTACTATAGACCACGTTGCATAAATCCATGTGCACACTGGTGGATGTAAAATAGAAGCTTTTGTTCAGAGCTCCCAGAAAGCACACTACGTGTAACCCTGACACAGTAATAATGGCCAGTAAGTCTGAGTGTGAGTCTGGAATCCTATAAAATTCTTATCTGGAGTTGAACATTTTCTCTGGGCTCTGTTTCACTTCTGATATTTGGCCTCGAGGAACTGGGAGTTCCTGTCAAAGTATTTCAATGTTCCTGAACTTCATCTTAATTCTGATTACATCGGCATAGTTTTCTTAAAGTACTGTGTGACACTGCTGTCATACTTCTGACAAGACTAACAGATATCAACTCCAGCCAGCAGCCACAAATCCAAGGATGCCATGCCCAGATCATCACGGCATCAGGACGGCATGACCTGACAGCAATCTTATTTTTAGGTCTATGGACTCATGGCAGACACCACCAGCACTCTTAAAATGAAGCAACACATTCCTCTCCGTGATGATGTCAGTGGCGATGTCTGTGGTGATGTCTATCAATCATGATGTCGGTGGCAATGTCTATAGTGATGTCTGTAGAAATGCCTACAGTGATGTATTTAGCAATGTCTATAGTGACCTCTGTAGCAATGTCTATAGTGATATCTGTAGAAATGTCTACAGTGTCTACAGTAATTTCTGTAGCAATGTCTATAGTGATATCTGTAGCAATGTCTATAATGATGTCTGTAGCAATATCTACAGTGATATCTGTAGCACTGTCTATAGTGATGTCTTTAGCAATGTCTATAGTGATGTCTGTAGAAATGTCTACAGTATCTACAGTAATTTCTGTAGAAATGTCTTCAGTGATATCTGTAGCAATGTCTATAGTGATGTCTGTAGCAATGTTTATAGTGACATCTTTAGAAATGTCTATAGTGATGTCAGTGGCAATGTCTGTAGTGACGCCAGTGGCAGTCTATAGCAATGTCTGTACAAAGTCTATAGTGATATTTGTAACAATGCCTAATAGCAATGTCAGAGGCAAGGTCTATGGTGATGTCTGTGTGAATGTTTGCGGTGATGTCTAGGAGTAGGAATAGACAAGTACTGAAGTAGACTCCATTCTTTCTCCTTCTGAATCAGACATTCAGTCATTGGACAGAGCAAAACTAACACATGCTTGTTATAGCAAATACTCAGCATCTTGTACTTTTTGTAGGCTGTAGCTCTAACAGAACAGGCAATGAACAATCAGTCTATGAATGCTTGTTGCCATGACACTAAATGGTTACACACGGTCTCTCCATTTCCCCGAGGGCAGCTTCTGTAACTATTATCCCTTGCAGATTTCTAAAATAACTTTTGGTGTCTAGAATGATAAAAAAAAAATTTCTACCAAACCTGTAATTGTAAACTTTTACAGAGACGCTCACCAAAGTATGTGTACAACTAAATGCTCTTTTCATTTCAGTAGTCATTCAACACGCTTGGTAAGCATTATCTATACGCCAACCACACAGCCACACAGCGAAGAACAATCCCTCAGGAAATGTCAAAGTACACCAGTTGTTACTTCCCACCCAGCCACTGTGCAAATAAGTCGTTGTGGTAATCTATATTAGACTTTCTGTTCAAAAGGCTGCTTATCTGTGTGGAACATGATATTTCAGAGACATTCTTTCTAACAACACTCATTTAAAGTATCATATATTTATGTGTGAACAAAATTACTATAACTTGTTCCATTCTTTTTTCTCAATAATGCTAAAAAAAAGGATCGTTAGTTATTATAAACTTGTTCAGACAAATGCACTGTCTTAGAGTTCAAGGATGAATCTATCTACTAATTTAGTGAAAGGGAATGACGTAAGCAGTCATTGATCTGTGCAAGTAAATAATTCTGCATTCATTAGGATCATTTTTTATTAAGCTTATGGCTAATGTTACCATTACAATAATCTGATACCAATGCAGGCACATTCCCCTGTCCAGAAAAAAAACTATGAAAATGAATCCTTCAGCTAAACTAGATATCATTACAGATTATAAAAGTATAATCTGTACAATAAGTAATGCCTGCTGGAAATAAAAGTACTGAATTCATGCAGTCATTTTAGGAAACCTCAAACAGAACTTGACATTTTGAAATGCAAGATGACTTACATCACATTCACAGACGGACATCCCTGATACTTTTGCAACCCACGCTAGTTTAATTTATATCCACACAGCTGACAGTACTGGCATTGATTACATATCATCCACCCATTTGGCCTACTGCTGCTGTTACCTAGAGGTCAGCCGATAAGCCGGGGTGCTATAGCTAGGTCTCTAGAATACCCATCCTCCTTAACTCCAAGAAACTATCATGCGAATCCGTTTCCAAAGTCTAAATGACGCGATACATGCGGACCGTAAGTTTCTGGCCCTAGAGCGTCAGTGAAAGAACGCAATCTCAGCTCACCTGCTCCCAAATCATGTGCTGGTGGGAGTGACGTCTGCTGCTAGCCAGGAAATCCTACCGTTGTCCTGATAGTCAATAGTGCATCTTTTCCCTGAGAACGGGCGGTTTGTGGCGCGTCTGCACTCTCGAAACTCACTCCTGGCTTTGCATCAATCGATCTTGAGAAAACCCCAAGACAATACAGGAACTCTTACCCGCTGGGGGAGGGACTCGACCTCACGAAAACTCCGTAACACCTCAGGCAACTATCATCTCTCCCCGCACGCTTTGAAGAGGTTAAAGGTTACTGCACGCATGCGTGACTAGTAGCATCTCGTTAGGCCGCGCGCTGTCGTCAGCTCCAGTTATCGGCCTTGCTGTATTCAAACAGGTGTGCCGCTGGCAAATCTGTGAAGACAGCTGATAGTTCTGTCTGTGCGCTGGCCGACACGGGCGTCAAGCCGACAGAACCCATCCATTCGGCGCGCGGTTTGCCCGCGTGCTAGGCTGTTTACGCGGAACGCTCTCTGAGCTTTCCCTGGCTCATCAGGGGCCTGACGAGTAGGTCACGGGACCACGTACTAGCAGGGCTCCGAAGATTGACAAGCAGTCAATCAATGAAGGCTTTCAAGCGAATCTGCGACGCGGGCACGTGGAGGGATGGGTCGGCCTCCATGAAATCTCACAGCCTAGCCACAGATGGTCCTACGATCTTTCCTGGCTACACTTAAACCATAGCATTGTGTCGGTGAACATAGTGTCGAGTGTGTACGTCAATAGTTAAAAGATATTGCAGTTATCGTCACCTACACATTGTCAAAACTCGAAAATGACTGACGGAACTGTCTCACTTCGCAAGCTTTTATTATTAGTAGTATCGCAGGATAGTAGAGCAGAGCTTGGAAGCTGATCGAGTGACTGGTCAAACTCTGCCCCTTGAGGCTACGGTAGAATGGCTGTGGATCACGGCGAACCAGAGGGCGCAATATAACTCTTGCACGTGGAGCCCAGAGATCGACAATGCAGTGGCTATTTGCACGGTCCCGTGCAGATAGAATCCTAGGCTATTTATAACTCCAGGGCTGTGTAAACTTATTTACGGCTTTGCGCCACTCGCCGGCAACTTCTTCATACTTCTTTACCTGAAATTTCGACGCAAAACACCACGCCACTGCCCACATGTTTTTCGACGTCCTGTTTCAGGTGTGGATCCCATAGCGCGAGGCAATGGTGGACGTTGTACCCGCTGTACAACTTGAGTAGAAAGTTTGAAGTCAAATCTAGGATGACAGGTCAAATCGACGTGTCATATAAGTATACATACGGGATCCATAGCTCGAACACCCCCCACCCCCCACCCACGCCTTTCCTCAGATTACTGAGGTCAACAAGCAACAGCTACAGACTACCGTTCACCATTACTGAATAAAGCCCTAAAAATAATGTAAGCGTCTGTTTACACAGATTTGTTGCTTGCGTAGAAAGTTTAAAGTCAAATCGATGTGTCATAACTATGCATACACAGGCACACCTTCAACAATCCTCCCCATGTCTATACTCAGATTACTGAGGTCAGAAACTAACAACGAAAGCAAGTCATCGTTCACCATTAGGGAATAATTTAAAGCAGTCAAAATACTGTAAGCAGTTGTTTACAGGGCCCTGTTGTGGATCTACCTCCTTTGATTATGGTATGACGTCAGCCGTGCAAAGAACCTCGGATTCTATCTGCACGGGACCGTGGAAATAGCCAATGTCGATCGACAAATAATGTTCGACGTTTGCGAAGGCTATAGAGTCTATGGTCTGAAATCTGCCCTATCGATCGTCATCGCAATCCATGGGTGCTAACTGCGAGACGTTGCCTTGCTTGTTTCCACTGTTGGTGGTGGTGGTGGTGGTGGGAGGGGGGTGAATGTGGTGCTGATGGTAATGATGTTTCGGTGGGGGGCGTAGGGAAGTAAAGATAAACGTCATAAATTTTTCGTACGTGCAAGTTCCCGATAGTGACAGCAGAAGCTGGCCCCGCTCGCGTCCCTTTAGCTTAGCAATATCCGGCTTCTTTTGACAACGGACGGTTTTACTTTAAGAACCACTTAAGTACTACAAACAAGTGAAGTAAGCTGCCCGTTTATGTTCTGTAGCTAGAAAGAAGACTGCTAAGAAGTCACATATTAAGTAATTTCACCACCTCAGATTGCGCATTGTGCTATTATTGCTCTTCTACTGCTTTGATAGTTGAAGTGTATCTAGAGTTTACAAATAAAGGAAGAAAAATATTGGGGACACCCTACGCCCCTTACATCTCGTCTTAGCTTATCACAATTTTTTTGGTTGTGATATGAAGTCTTTTTGATTGGACTTTTTTTCCAGGGCATTTTCTTGTGTAAGGTATGTGGGGAACTAGAGGAAGCGTGCTGCGGTGCACAGGTTTCGAACCAGCCTGCGGTCGCACCTTCAGTTTCAGAGATCTAACGCTCTAACCACTCGATCTGGCATCCGCTTCGATGGCAACCAACTACAGTCAGCTACAGGGTGTGCAGACATGTGCCACACAAACCACAGCGTACCATACCGTGATTAGACGAAAAGTGTACAGGTGCGTAGCGCGTGTGTGACCGTGAATGGGTGAAAACAATCTGAGCGATCGAGTTAGGAGAACAAAACTGCCGCTTATTGAGGCGGAACGGGCATCTGCAGAGGAAACCATGTAACAAGCTGACAAACGGGAGTTAATACGTTAGTGTTCGATCCTACATCCACCTGTTACGCGCCTAAATATGGGATCCATAACTCAGCATACGTACGAGCAAAAGATTCCAATCGATAAATGCTTGGAGCTGGTATGGGTAGAATGTGGTATAGATTCTTGTTCCTGTTGTCAAAACAGTAGGAAAATACTTACAGATATCACCGTCTTTCTCAAAGTAATCGTGGAATGAGATCTTTGGCCAAGTTACATCTCTTGCGGACTTGATCTGATTGTCATTTTTCTGATTGACCTGATACTTATGCTATTCTCCTACTTGATCTGATATTTGTCATTTTTCTTATCGATCTGATACTTCTCCTACTTGATCTGATATTTATGTCCCTTTTCTTATTGATCTGATACTTAAGCTATTCTCTTAGTTGATCCGATATCTATATCCATTTTCTGATTGATCTGATACTTACGCCTTTCTCCTTACTTGATCTGATACAGGTGTATTCAATACTTTATGTCCATTTGCTTATTGATCTGATACTTATGCTATTTTCCTACTTGATCAGATTTTATGCGACCACTCTCGTCGGGAAAGCGAGGGTTAAAATGCGTCGTATCCCACTCTACCTTTTCTTGTGAATATCGGCATCATTAACCGTTGATGTCGCTGTCGTCTGCAGCCGGCCGTTACTTGTCACATCTGCTGACGTCTTCTCTCCCCAGCCAACATATTGCTGTTCCACAAAACGACCCATAAGACTAGCTGTCCAGCAGCAGACAAAGGCCGTGCCACACGACAGGCAAGCACTGCGAGTGTTCTTTACAACACGTATGCTATACATGATGTGTTACTGTAGTATGCTTTGTGTCGCACGTTCTCCAGCCCCGCGCGCTGTGACGCTCAAGAAAAGCCCTCCCACCCATGCTTGGCGACACATGCACGAGCGGCGCACGAAGGGACCGGTTGAGGTGTGGCGCACAACAGCGTGAACCAAGCTCCGTACTTTTTGATGGTTTTTGCCATTCCTGATCAGCTCGATGGCTGCTCTGAGTCTTATGAGAACAGCTTAAAGTCCCAAACTGACTGCTTTTCGTCTTCTCATGCATCTACACATCGCTCCACCACCACCCCCACCTCGGAACACTCATACTTAGCCAAAGGTGTGCTGCATTTATTTTTAATCATCATTCGTCGTAAATTCGTCGTAATCGATAATGGGTGTAATCTCGTGGGTTTAAAAAAATACGATAAGAGCGAATAATTTTGAGATAAATGTATTTAGGCTGTAACTGCATGACCATTTTTTCCAACATGAAATAATGGGGCGCAGTGTATGCTCATTATTGCTGATATAGTCTTATGTTAGTCTCACTTGGTCTGACTTAGTCGATTGAAAACAACATGCAGGCCGATTTCGATGGAGAGATTTTTCCTCTAGACATATCTGCGTTAAGACAAAATTAATCTGTAGCGGATGACAGAAGATAATCCTCGGATTAAATTCTGACGCAGACAAATCTTATGTTTTGTTGCTCTCTGTAATTATTGATACTCCAACTGCTGGTTTCGTTCGACTGTGAGATTTTCCTTATTAGGTTTACCCCGTCCCCGTCCGCCCGCCCCAATGCTCCTGAGGGTGGGCACCCATGACCCTAACTTACAGGGTAGGTTTGCACGAGTGTACTCGTTTTGTTTCCATGGTTACATACGTAAGGAGAACGCAGTAAGGAGTTTGTCGGTGAGGGAAATCCCGCAGTCGGGAAATTATAAGGAGAGGGACTGTCTGGTGCGGGGTTTTGGGATGGGAAACAGTCACTAACATCGAGAAGGTTTGTCTACTGCTTCCTTGCAATGACTGTACCAATAGTTGTATGTTGTGTGATCTCCCATTCCTCTGTCTTCCTTTCATTTCTTCACTGTTTCGTTCCTTCGTTTATTACCTGTTGTTGTATGCATTCCATCAGTTCTTTTAAAGTAAAGGCCGAATCACCCGTCCCAATGCCTGTAAGACAAGCCTTTGTGAGACTTCTAGCCAATCACAGACCTCCAGCACCATAGCCCGGCCTTTGGGATGATTGGATGGCTTTACAAGGTTTCGTGATAGGGGCCGATCAGCGGGTCAGAATTCACGGGCAAGGGTCGCAACGGTATCAACATTGCCGCGTGTGAGGCGGCTTTCAGACATTGTACAATGGGCCTTGATGTTTGTCTTGTCTTCGATCCTTACCACGTTGTCTACGCAACAAGGGCCACTGAGTTAGAGAGCGAGTGAGTAAGAGAGTGAGAGAGAGAGTGAGTGAGTGAGTGAGTGAGTGAGTGAGTGAGTGAGTGAGTGAGTGAGTGAGTGAGTGAGTGAGTGAGATTGGGGGAATCAGCTACAACATATTCTTGCACTTGTTATCTCACTGTGAGAGACCCAAGGGACAAGGACAGGAACGAACTGCATGGACACTGGCAGACTTTTTTTTAAACTTGTGGACTTAGACATAAAATGCAAAAGAGGACGAGGCCTTATCACCGATTTTACGAATGAAAACGTTTTTGATAAGTTTTTCTTGTTTTCTGCCAACCTCCGGGAGGAATGGAAAAGTATAGATACGAAAGCTCATGCGCAGCCCAGCCCAGCTCATATGTGCGTTCCTACTGTTAATGGCACAAGAGCTCGGGCAGCCCTACAGGGAATGCTGGGATGAGGTGCAGGTGTACGTGTTGCGAACTGGGGGTTTTGAAAGAGACAACCAACCTCCGTGTTGCTCTCCCCGCCTGCGTGACCTTGTCACACGCACACAAATGGCTCGTGGTGGCGTTCCCCCCTCGTCCGCGAACAATTATTTCTTACTTATGAGTGGAGACCTCAGAAATCACTATCTCACTAACCTTCCCTGGCCCGAGCCCCCACTCCACTCTATTACACAACTAAAGATAACAAAGATGATTTCTGAGAAAGAGAATAAAAATGTAGTTTATTTACAAGGTAATTTTGGTTTTCATCTAATACGATAGGGCTGTGCCACAGCTCACTTCCTCTCCCTTACCAACATACATCACCCACCTCACCATTCCACAATGACAAAAACACGTACCTCGATCTCGCCTCTGCTTACGAGAAATGAATGACCACGTGATGCACAAACACTCACAGAACACTACACTCGTTCCCGAATGCTT
>SMGT01008622.1:33247-46242 GCA_004794575.1 Lanistes nyassanus
CAAGGGGATAATAGACCTTAATTAGGGCCTGAGAGTCGAGGATGGTTCACACCTGGAATCTATGGTGCAATCTCCTTGACCCACCAGACCCCAACACGTGACAGTACGTATGCTTTGCACGATCGAGCTCTTGCGCGCTTTTCTCCGACTTCTCTCAGACTTCTGGCACAGCTGCAGGCGACTCCTCGATGACAACCCCCCCCCCCCCAAAGAACACAACACGCCTGTCTGCGCCAAGGAAAAACACACACATATATATACATATATCATCCATAGATAACAAAGTCACAGTGAGTCAGTGAGATAGCAATAGCAAATTCAAGCAAATTTCCACTAGCATCCAAAACAAAAAAACCCCCAACAAAAAACACCAACTTACCCAGCCGCACGATAACAGAAAAAAATCATAGTTCTTGAAAAAGATAAATACCCACAGACTGTAAAGTGAAGGGGTCGTTATCGCCAATTCTCTGGAAAAGGCACCCCGGGTAGATCTATGCGCGTATTAGCAAGGAGGAATAAACCTTACACTTAACTGTTTATTTATATATGATGGCTGCGGCACTGTGCGCTTGAAATACGTCTGCGTAGGTGATTCCTGATGCATCCGCTAACACATTGAAACCGAGCAATTTTCCATAGGCAATGGATGCAGAGTGCCTCTTTAAAAAAAAATACAGGAATTGATTGTAATTGACCCTTGCGTCTAATCCGCACCACGAAAATCTATAGGCTAAAGGGACATAATCAAAACTCGGTGCCTCGTTTATTCGATTATTTCCCTTTGACTGTAACTGCTCCGACCGTGTGTGTGATGTGCCGGTGCTGTGCTTAGTGTGTTTGATGTCCATGGCGTTCTTAAGTAGTAAAAGGAATAGAGGGGCTGTGTATGTTGTCCTGCTGGCACATATGGTGTTCCTGGAGTAGGTATGGTGAAGTGATATTTTAAGTTACACACTGCAGAGGAAGTGGGTGCGTTCGGTGTTATTTCTCTTTTACCCCTTCCACGAAAAAACAGAAGGGAAAAAGAAGGGCTCCTTCCCATGCTCACCTGTGCTCCTACCCACACCCACCTGTGATCCTACTCACGCCCACCTGTGCTCCTACCCACACCCACCTGTGCTGTGACCCACACCCACCTGTGCTTCTACACACGCTTACCTGTGCTCCTACCCACACCCACCTGTGCTCCTACCCACACCCACCTGTGCTCCTACACACGCCCACCTGTGCTCCTACACACGCCCACCTGTGCTCCTACACACGCCTACCTGTGCTCCTACTCACGCCTACCTGTGGTCCTACCCACACCCGCCTGTGTTCCTATTACTTCCTGAATAAGGGACAACAGACAGACAAAAATTAAAAAAAAAACAAGCCTATCTACAAAGAAGAAAAAAGAACCATCGACATTTAAACAGCCATGTGTATCTGGTTTCCATCGCCCGTTTTAAACCAGCCCTAATGACGACTTGTCCTCAGGTACCAACCTGCTCCCTCCCTCTGGGAAGAAGGCTTATGATGTGTGTGTGTGTGTGTGTGTGATTTAATAATATTGGGGGGGGGGGGAAATCAGATGAGAGCTCTATATACTGCGTGAATAATTACAAGAGAATTACGAATTACGAAAGCTGTTTCCTCCCCCCCACCTCCTTTTGTTTACTCCAAAGTAATTAGTATCATATATTCATGGTCATCAGTCATGGCCACCTTCTGGAACAAAGTGCCTGAAGATCGGATTTGACAGTTGACTGTACATTAAATGATATATTCAACCTCAGGCAAACGATGAAGATTGTCACGATAACGTTTTAATGTGTCGCCGTGTGTAGCATCTCGGACCTTTGAGGGTCTGACGTCTGATGTCAGAATAACGAAACGTGAGGAATAACATTCCCGTACGGGGGTGGCCGGGGTGGGGGTCGTTGTGACGTGGCGGGCCGTACCTTAACTTACTGGACTCGACTTCTCCAGAATTAGAGAACAAACTTTTATGGTGATCTTGTAAAATGTAGATTTAATTGAGCAATCGTCACCAAAACCTTTACTGCATCAGGTCAATGGTTTCTACACCAGAGGGTGACGACGCTATGAAATAATGTGGACAACTAGAGACATCTACCGAGGGAAAAGATTCTCATACTCTGACACGTTCGCTCAGTCTCACACAGGCAAAACACTTCTAGCTCAAGAGCCCCCACCCTCGTAAAACACACAACTGCAGCGAACCGTTATTCAACATATATTTCAAACACTAACTGGCTCGACAACATCAAATATATCTACAGATTATTTACAAAGAATCACCCTGCTCGTGTCTAGGGTAAGACGCTGCCTGATTACGTCATACCACGCGGTATCAGACAAAGAAGATAATCAAACTTCAGAGGGGAAATCAAATTGCAAAACGGCCTATGATCCCGCTCAATACACAAACACAGTAAGTGACCGACAACAGAGCTCCTACTCTCGTCACTACTGAAGCAACTACTTCCGCAATACACAGTTCTAAAGCTATTCAACTCTACACACCAATACAGTAAGTGACCGACAACAGAGCTCCTACTCTCGTCACTACTGAAACAACTATTTCTGCGATACACAATTCTAAAGCTATTCAATGACCAACAATGAAGCTAGGACCCTTCCACGACCAGCACTTCACTCTTACCTCCTCTTTTGACATACGTCCGGCCACTAGCTTATGACGTCTCCTGTCTCCGGCAGGATTAAACCACCTATCTTAAATCAACCCGAGTCCCAGACTCTAAGATAAGTTTATGGCAAGAGCAGTCTTACAAGGCGCAACCGCAGTCACTTACTAGTTTGTCTCGTAGTCGGCAAAATACACCCCGTGTACCTGCGTGAAATGCTGAAGCCTTTAGCTCTTCCAACGTCTTGGCTAAGATGGCGAGGGGTAGAGGTCCGTGGGTCTACACGTGTCCGCTTCTTGTGGTCCTCCTACATTAACTCTCTCTCCATGTCCTGTGCTCTCGTCTCTGTGAGTCTCGATTACGTTTTTTTTTGCCTGCTTAAGTACCCTGCCCACCGCGCTCAGTGTCCACGGGTACCTCCTTATTCTAATTCAGACCAGTTCTGGCCAGCCTAGGTTGGGGCGGAGCTATCAGCCTGTCATGGCTAATGACGTAGCGTTCCCTACCGAGGTGTCGGGAGGGGGAGGAGCTAACAGGCTAAACTACCGGTGACAGGTGATAACCTAGGAGTGACATGTGATAGTCGTGGGATCAACGCTTTCCGCGTTAGTTTGTGTCTGTGCACACACATCGGTTCACATCTGGGTCCTCTGCAGCCAGCCCCAGAAGTACGTTTGGACGCTTTTGTTTTCGCTGGTTTTGATGTCGGGTTTTCTGGCTAATGCATGTAGATACACACGCGCGCGCACGCAAACACACACACACACACTGACAGATAACGCACACACAGAGACCCGAAAGAGACTGGGAACGGAAGGACAGCATAAGCGAAAGTCAAGGCGATGTGTCGTACCGGCAGTCGAGGTCACACACTGCTTGCCGCACATCGGTGCACGTATGCGCGTGAAAGAGCCATCTGCCAGGCTCACACCCAGACGACAATGAGGCAGCGGTACGCACCCCGCATGAACACCCTCACCCCCTCCCCTATCTTGTGGCGCTGGTGTTCACTCCAGTTAACTCGCTAATCGTGTCACTTGGTAACTGGCTGCTGGGCTGGCTGCGGACAAAGAAAAAAGAAGAAATCTGTGAGCGGCTGGGATGCTCGACTGCTGTGGACAAAATTAACCTCGCCCTCATCAAGAATTATAACTGTACTCCGCCACTTGTTATGCAACTGAAACAGATGCCAGCGGGAAGCTCAAGTTGTCTTACAACGAATTAATACTTGTTAGAACCTCGTCTCCCAGGCTCCCAGCTGTACGACGCGGTGCAGGCTTGTGCGCCGCCACAGCCACCCCGGAATCAGTGGACTGGTGCGGGAGCCATAGCTGGTAAGTTTCTAAAGCCATGGTAAGTTTGTTGGTCCGACTTTCCTAGGTGCATATTGGCAGCCGTCAGATTGTCCTGAACGAGACAGAGTTCCATTTTGTATCTAATCCTCGCTGACACATCAGCTACAGGCAATGCAAGAAAGCGTGGACAGACGAAACGTTGCCTACTAGCGAGAAATGATCTTTCCCTGCGGGGAAAGAAAATCTCACGGAGAGTTTCTCTTGGGAAAGTGCCTCCAGAGGTCTGATATTCGCTTGCAGAATCTTTCTTGCGCCAGCTGCAGACACAAAACGAGCTGCTGTAGTTCTCTCTAACCACCTGTAAATTGTTATATTTTGTTATCTTCTTTGTATGGATATTGTTAAACGTCTTTTCGTGTGGAACTTACATTGAAACTGCGAGATGATTTATTACTCTCACCTGGTACAGTATTTATCAGGGCCGGTGAGAGGGTTCCAAGGGGCACCGGGAAACTCCAATATGGAACCCTTTTCGATTTAAAGTATATTCAAACAAATCCACATAATCAGGGATGGGAAAATACGGTGATCCGTTGGCCCATATTGCCAGTAGAAATCTTGCCCGGCTGTGAAAAAGATGTCAGTAGCCCGTCGTGGCGATAGGCGTTAGTACTAGCGTTTAGCTGATGGCCAGAATACCCCAAGTACAACAGGACATTAATTCACTTCCTAATTAAAACCCCTTCAATATAAGACTAAGTTTCATTATTTTTCGAGGTCGTAATTGAGACTTTTGCGTTAGGTTTTGTCTGTTGTCTGAAATGTGTAACTGAAAAAGACTGTCGTATTAAAAAAACGGGCTCGTGGAAATTTCAGTGGGCTTCTGAATATTTTAAGTGATCTTACCTCGTCACGTTAGTGAAATTTTTTGGACTTCTCCCATCCCTGCATCCTGCGAACCTGCACGCCTTTTTAGCGAAATACAAGGCAATGTGTGATACAATCCGTAATGAGGTTAAAAGACGATGTAAGGACAATGATCTTTAAAATAGGAACCTTAAAGGGTCTTACGTACTGGTATAAGTCGCAATAGAGAGAGACTACTGCAAACCTTCACGCAGTCTTTAAAAATGGCTGAGTGAAAAGTTACCACTGTAGAATGCGTTAAGATCCTACGAGACATGTCTGAAAAAGAAAATATTTTTGGCCCGAAAAAGCGCAGCAAAGCAGAAATAAAATCAATCCCCAATGATGCCAGTGCCTTGACTGGACTCCGGTCGTGTTTAATTACTGCGGTTTAAAGCAGTAAATAGCTATGCGTGCGTCTAATCTCAAAGACTTATATAAGGCGCTTAGATTGTCACAACACTCGTAACTTTAAACACGTGTATCCACCATCAGACGATACCTGTAACTACAGCAAAGAGTATTAGAGGGTTACCTGGAAACAGAAAATAGGTAAGACCAGGAGAATGAGGAGATATAAAGATCGTTGGCCAATGAACTTCTACGCGCGAAATTTCTTTTCCCACATCTGCTCTGACAGGTATTCTCAAATGGCTCCGACTGATCTGTGTTACTACTATGTGTGGGAGGAAAAAAATTCAGTTTTCAGTTTCTCGGAGACAGAAAGTGTGTGTGTGTGTGTACTTGCGTGCGTGCGTGCGTGTGTTACTGTGTCTAACATCTATATACGTCCTTTCAGGTTTTAGGCTGGCTGTCTCGTGCTGAAGCTCTTTATAGTTACTCTCTTGTTGACTGTACTCCACTGAATCGTAACCAGAAAAGTCTGTTCACTATCCATTCGAATTTCATTCTAGAAGTAATGCATCGTGTCGGTATATATGTTGCTCTACCGTTGTAATGGAAGTCACTCTACGACCAGTGACCAACGCAGCTGACGTCAAGTGGATTGAGAAATCACCGCGTTGAAACGTGTTGCAGTCCTTTCGAGGCACAGCTGCCAGAGACTAGACTCCCCTGCTTCGGGGGCAAATTGTGAATATAAATTTTTTCGTCTTTAAATAGCCCTCATGTTTCCCTGGCGATGCTAATACCCCAACAACTGGTGGCTGGTGCGCGCGAGGACATAGGGAAATCAACGGTTCCTGATTCACGTGCGTCGCCTGTGCATTTATTGGCCGCTGGCAACACGTGACAACCAAGGTGAGTCACTCTCGGCTATCAGCCGCACACAGCAGACGTCTTGTATGCGTTGACGGTGATCAGCAGCGCGTGGTGATACAGTTCTTATTCACTTTGGGGTTGTGAGAGGTCACAGTGGAATTTAGCAAGGTAATGTGTTTATGCTGTTTGATCGCTTGTTTGTGCGCAGGCCTGCAAATTAATCATTTGTTGCGAGTATATTTTTGATACATTAAGTAATTTTAACAAATGTTGGGTTGACACGTGTTGTGTCGAGGGACGTGGCAAATCACTTCGGCAACTTGAAACCAAACTGGAACTGAGCTGCCGTCTTCTTGCGTCTGACAGATTTTAGATTTGCCTTCACCTGTGTTAAGTTCCCAGCCTCAGACCATTTTTATCCATCCTCTAATTACGTACCCGGAGAGTTTAAGTAATTATAGAAGAACTGTTTTCGCCAAGGAATGAAAAAAAAACCACCCCCAAATGTGTCAGTAGGCGACATGCGTGAATTTATATCCTGCATAAAATCTCTTGCTGTGTGTGCTTGAGTGTGGGGGCGCACGTGTGTACTATACTGCGAGCCTGTACGTTCCGATGCGCGCGAGCGTGTAAATGATGGGTTAGACACTCCCGTTAAAGTGTTTACATGAATCAGCAAATGCCCTTAATAATATAGCTCTGTAGCGAAAGGGCATCCTATAATGGTGTAATATATGCCACACAAGCTGTCATACTTTTGTGTAAAGCACGAAAATCTGCCCGCCACCGTTCTGTCTTGGAAAGCATGCTGATAGAGGCCATCCAAATAAATTAAACGACGGCCAGTGGTGGCGTGGGGTCATTCAGGACTTTCCCATCGTGCAAGGCGATGTCGGCCGATGATCTAAGCTAGTCGGCCCACTGTCAGACTGTCGGCTTATGGGCGCCCCCACACCGACCTTCACCTCTCTTGACCGTTAAATCGGCATTTTATGAGCATGTTGTCTCACCGAGCCAGATTTCACTGAGCTCTGACGCGGGATTTTTATGGCCCAGGTTTGAGTCATGGCACCACTGACGTTGTTGTCGTCGTAAAAAGTGCTGAGTCTAAGGTGGGGGTTAATCAAGTGCTTGCCTGTGGACAAAACAGAGGCAGCTTGATCAATAAGGGAAGGGCTGGAGGACGAGGGTGAAGACAACGACGATGAGGGTGACGATGATGGCTTTTTTTTTCGGGGACGAGTGAGTGCGTGCTAAGGTTCCAGAACTAATGTAATAAATGAAACAAGCCGGAGTGAAGACTTTTAATGGCGTCACAGTCGGCTGACATATCCCATCCGGTTCCATGTTAACGTTTCGTTTCCTTCCTGCTCTTCCCAGTTGACACTCCCCCCCCCCCCCACTTCTCTGTCTCTGATTTCCTCATTGCGAACATTTCTGATCGAGGACAGGGAACCTGTTGTAACTTTTCGACATTACTGATGCCTAATAATCAGTCATCGCTAGTCTCACACTGTTTGACTGGGTCAGAAACAACAACCTAAAAAACAGTTGGAAAGACTTTATAATATCGTCTGGAGAAGAAATCCAATTTCGTCGTCCTTTTTGCACAGGAGCAAACATTTCGTTATATTGTATCGTTCAGAAATTGTTGGAACAATATGTCGTATCAAAAGTAGATGAAATCTTGGTAGAGATGGGTGATATACATATACCTGCTCTTCCCTTTGTCCTTGCCGAATCGCGCAAAACCAGAATCACTGGCTTACCATCGCTATCTCTCGGTCCTGTCGGCAGGCAGCTTTTAGTTTTATATTAATTCGCTGTCTCCACAACCCAGAGTTCGATAAATTGGCATACTGCGTGCGGGCAAACATTTGTTCAGCGCCACGTCACTTGACACTATCCAATAACTGCAGCGTGACAGCAGGTGGTAGCACGCAGGCTTGCCCGCTAGCCACCAGCTGATCTGTTGAGAGAGATTAACATCTGCATGGTGCATTTGCCGGACAACACACACTCATACCTTGACTCCATCCATGTTTACATTATCCAGCTAAGTGTGCAAACATCGATAACCTTGTTCATTAGTAATGGATGCCTTAGCCTTCAGTGATAACAGGTCTGCCTCTGAAACAAAGGAAGAAATAGATGACCCGGTACAGCAGCAAAGATCTGGTGCAGTGGAACAAGTACTATTATACGGGAGCAAGCTCGTAGCCCAAAAGTTTAGTAAGCGTATAATATGCTAGTTTGTTACTGTATGAAAAACATAACATAGCATGTCGTCTTGAAGAATGAGCAGCTTGCAATGTGTTGAGAGGATCTGGTAAAGTTTCTAATCTGCTTGGACTTGCTTGAGAGTATTTATCGATCTATTTTTCAACAGAAAGCCATGGCTGCAAAGGTCATCTTAGGTTGTGAATTTTAAGGTGAGTTTTGCGCATTGTCCAAAATAGGCTGTCTGTAATTTGGAGAAGGCCGGCTGATATATCTTTTCCTTTTCTTAAAGCGAGGGTAAGGTGCATATGCCTTGTAAATTTTACAATTCCTGTCTACTGTCATCCATATGGTTTCTTCAGTTCTGGGGAGGCTTGCATGACGGATGATATCTGTACATTTTACGAGTACTTGTTTGCTGAAAGGAAATGTAATTTTTTTCAATGCTTGGAAATGTGTGGAATGTTTGTGCTCATCCAATGCGGTCAGTAAGGTCAGAATACCTACAGCTTTCCCTCTTGTTTTTTTTTTCTGGGCACTGTCGGCGTAATCTTTCTCTCAAAGGAGCCAACTGTATGGAGACATCACCATCAGATAGCTGTACTGTTTTCGTCACCTGGGCAGTTGCATGGCTCCCGGGGAGCAGCTAGTTTAGAAAGGCGCTGTATCTAACGAAAAGGCAGGCCGACCATGGATTGACCCACAGAAAATGGACACGTTTTCGTGCATTGTTTGCTGTGCGTCGACGTACTCTGTGAGGATGGAGGAAGGGGCGGGTGGCACACGCAGACACACGTTTATTGTACTACGAGGAAGCGGGCCGTCTTTCGAACAGTTAGGGTCACGGACATTCAGTTTCCGCGTAGTGATGGAAAAGTCGGTTCGTGCAGGAACTATGGGCGGACGTTCTTCATTCAGTAACTACAAAGTGCAAGTGTACGTAACAACTAAAACGCGGGTAACTGCGTTAAACTACTTCTCCTTTCATTTTTTTCCCCGAGGGTCGCAGAGGTCGCCCCTCCTGCTGGAGAAGAGACCACTGGGCTGCTGATGGAGTTTTGCCCCGATAGGAGTTCTAGATGGGAGGAAGAGTTTTGTTGTAACGCTAGGCGTCTCGCTTTCTCTGGGGGACGGTATAATGAATGGAAATGAAGCAGATTGAGTGATGAATGTGTGAACAGCAGCTGCCTAAAGAGGTGAAGTGAGGGCGTCCAGGCACAAGGGCCGTCATCCATCGACGCTCGTACGTCTGCCTGCAGTGGGCGGACTGCACACAGATAACGTGTGAAGGACATTCTGGCAGAGTGCTTTTGTCTCTCTGCCTCTGGGAAAGGAGAAGAGATATCGCAGTGGAGATCCATGGAATTAGCAGAGGGGAGAGAATTCAAAATGTATTTCAGAGGCGAGTTCCGTAGAGGTTTTTATAGTGAGTATAGTGGTTGGAGATGAGCTTCTGCAGTCAAGTATAAATTCTCCGACGTCACTGTACTAGGCATGACTAAACCGGCGTGTAGATTTTGAAAATTCACACCAACCCCGATGTTCCATGCAGAACTGCTTGGAGACTGTTCCCGAGATGCGTTACTTCCTCAAATAGAGTTTAGCCGTTTCCTTACAAGCTGTCCTGCGCGGACACTTTCAGCCCCAACCAATTTTTTGTAAAAAAAAAAAAAAGAATCCTTTCTATTGCTGTACGTGAGTGTGTCCAGATTTGTGTGCCCATGCCTGTATTTTTCCGTGCGTGCGTGCGTGCGTTTGATTACCTGGTGACAAGACTCTGGCTTTTGTGACTACATAGCAGAGCGCTGTTAGAGGGCCAGCTTGGGCGTGTATAAAACATTCTGTCTCTCTGATCAAGCGGCCTTTCAGCTGAGTACACGACATTTACGTCGGCGATTTAACATCGATTTCATCTTCACACGCAAAGGGCGCGAAGCGACACAGCTACGCCACTTAATTACTCTTGACGGTGAGCCCACGATCTCTATTAGTGGTGGTGGGGTGGTGGTGGGGGTGATGGCGACAGCGTAGAGATTATGGCAATGCGTGCGTGTGGCTGTATGGGTATGTTCGTGTTGCAGTGAATTGTTTGTGCACGTGTATGGGTGACAAAAAACTAATACATACGTGTTTCCCGTTTACGTGAACGCAATACCGCCCGTAGTTTGCCCAAATTCCGACATTTAGTCAAATATATACATATTTCTTCTTGACATAAGCTCTTTTATTTTTGGAAACTCAGCGTCGCAGATCTAGAAGTTAAAAGCAATGCCTTTAAGAAAAACCCAGTGTATGCGCGTAGATGAGTACAAATGGGTTGTATAATCTGAAAACGTCTCAAGTGGCAACATCTTTATTTGGCGGAAAGTGGCAACGCAGCGTGACTGGCTTAATTTTGTGTTATTGCAGTCGCTGTCTTTTGCACTATGCACAGTTTTCCCATATGTTGTACGCATAAAAAAGGCAGTGTGCCTAGAAGACCTGACCTCACTTTGCAGTGAGTACTTTAAACAAGTCTTATTTCATTTGTTTGTATACGATCACGTGAAATAATGCAACAAAGCTTCTCAACGCGGCCGAGAGGTGGGGGGGGGGGGCGCTGTAAAATTACTGTACAGTGAGAATCTGCAGACACAACCGATTGAGTCTTGTGAAGTCTATTGTTTATATCCTTTTTTATGAAATACTGGATACAGACCGGCTAGCACTGTTCAAGGGACTCACCAAAAGTGAAAATTGCTATTTTTTTTAAAGTTCAGGTTCTCTCTAATATTCAGTACAGTCTTCTTTTGCTACAAGCCACGTTTCCAGTCTTGAGGACTTGAAACCTTGCGCTGCACAGGGACACAGAAATCGTCTACTGCAGTTTTTAAAAAAAAGTTACCTCACGGATCTGGATTGTGTCCCTTATCAGTTTTCTGTGGTGGCACCGTGAGCTGTGCACCCGATCGGGGGAAGTCACAGAGAATGGGGTCTCGCTTACAGCGACCCCATCCTAGGGCCAGTTTCCTGGCGCTGTGCAGCTCGCCTGGGCAACGCTTTGAGGCCTGCACGTGCTATGGGGGGCGGGCAGTAGAGGCAGTTTCAATGTCAACCGGCTCGCCCCCGCTTAAAACTACTGAACCAGTTCAGCAGAGTTCCTTGGTCGATGCGATGAAAAAAAATAGGAAACCAACATTTTAATCACTATTTGGGAGTTAACCTGTCATTGGATCTTCAAGCCGCCACAGCCGTGAGAGCTAGTTGGTATCCGAAGCTGTCTCCCGGCACCCATGGCCTCGTCTTCGGAAGGCCCGAGAGAGAGAGAGCGAATTTATCTGTTGTCAATTAATCACAGGCCAGCTGTACCGCCAGACACCGCACATGGCACGATCAGAACTTTGTAACTTAATTATGAAGCCAGCAGCTGATGAAACCTCTGGGTCGGTGTTTGGTCAGGCGAGGAATAGAAGTTTGGCTTGATTGCTGCCGCTGTTTCTGGAGTCAGGAGTAGCCATTACTCTGGTGAGTTGCCAACAGCGTATGAACGAGAGAAAACGTTGAACCGCGTGATGGCAAGGGAACCTATCACACCACTGAACTTTCGGTTATACTTGTACAGGGATATATACATATATAAGCAGACATTTAGTTTTATTACAAATGTGAAAAGTTTTTTTCTTGATAGGTTGCATATTGAACAGTTTCTCTCCGCAGTATTGCAAACTATGCAAAAGGTAACTTTTCATTGTCAGAAGAGATTTCTAAGAGAAGTTAGCTGTTTCCTGTTACGTTGATGGCTCTGTCTCTGGGCTTGCGTAATGAATCGGATATTGCGAATACAAGAGACATATGTTTCTCCTGACCTCTGGACGTGAAAATCGAGCTCTGCCGTGAGATTATGACGTCACTTGGTAACGTGGATAGTTCAGCAGTGGAAATCTGGATACCTGAATAAACCCTAAGCTAATGCCTATCGATCAGTTATATGTGATTATTGCGTTGGTTCTCTACCTATCGATCAGTTATCTGTGATTTTAGCGTTCCTTCTCTTCTTAGGCACCGTGTGGCTTAATTTTGCCTTTTGAACACTTCTTTATCCAAGACGCGTGTGTTGTTATCAAATCCTTACTCAGCAGACGGGAGGTGGGCTACAGTCTTGATACAGAACTATGGGAGCTGTATAACAATATGCGTGATAAGCGGTCTATTAGATATAAGGTATTTAGTGGATAGACGCAGGACACATAAGTACAGCACATTCTATATTTGACACGGCTGGGAATTGACCTGCAACGCACTCAAACAGACCGCCTAGTGTGGACATGCATGACAGGTCAGACACACCACTTTGAGCTACTCGCACTCAGTCACACAAGTACATTGACAATGTAACGTTTTGTGGGGTGTGCTAGAATTCTAGGGAAGGAAACACGAGAAACATACGCCTAGTGCAGACCCTCACCTTTTCAACCAAAAGGTACACGGCCAGATAACTTTACACATTTATTGAACTATGAACATTAAGAATGAAAGTAGAGGAAAGAATGGTGCAATTGAACAAATACGTAACAGTGCGTGTGTGTGTGTGTGAGCGTGATAGCAACACTTTGAGACACGAAACAATTGTCTGAACACTGAGTAACACAACTAGCATACAATTAAATTCATATGAGTCAATGTGCTATCGTAACAGGCTACTTGCGGAAAATGTGTTATC
>SMGT01008622.1:55741-71399 GCA_004794575.1 Lanistes nyassanus
CGTGCCAGGTGAAGACGTTGACTTACGTTCTGTACTCGCGACGTGCCAGGTGAAGACGTTGACTTACGTTCTGTACTCGCGACGTGCCAGGTGAAGACGTTGACTTACGTTCTGTACTCGCGACGTGCCAGGTGAAGACGTTGACTTACGTTCTGTACTCGCGACGTGCCAGGTGAAGACGTTGACTTACGTTCTGTACTCGCGACGTGCCAGGTGAAGGCGTTGCTGGCTCTGGACGAGAAGAGGACCCAGGACCTGGAGAAGATGGAGTCTGAGCGCGCGGAGATGCTGAAGATGCTGCACGGGCTGCAAGAAGAGCACGCGCAGGAGATCCAGCAGGGGCCACAACGGTGTCAGCACTGTGCCAGAACTCTGACTGCGGCCACTACCTCCACGGACAGCGGCGGCCGCAAGGTCACCACGCTGTAACCGCAAGGTCACCACGCTGTAGCCGCAAGGTCACCACGCTGTAGCCGCAATGTTGTCGTGTCTCGTCCTTCAGAGTGCTGCGTCCCCACTTCTGAAACGGCCGTGAGTGCATACTGCGCAGAATTAGCCGTCTGATGAACTGTGCGTCAGGCGATAAGGTGCTGCATGCCGGAGGTGTAAGAAACCTCTCGTCGGTCACGGAATGTGTTTCACTTGCTCGTCAGACTCTACCTGATCTTCTTTCGATGTCCACCTGTCTCGCCTCCACCCTTCCCCATTACTGCCCTCCCTCCCTCTCCGCTACTCTTTTTCTCCCCTGTTCCCACTTCTCTCAATCTCCTTCTGTTCCTCCCTCCTCACCCCTCTTGTCCTCCTTCCTTCGCTGTCCTTTCATTCCTGATATACACATAGTTTGCGGCTGGACGTTGAGCAACAAATACCCCCCCCCCTCTCTAGTTCCTACCCTCGCGCTCTCTTCCCTTCTCAGTAAATCTTCTTTCCGACTTCTTCCCCACCCCTGCAGTCCTGTGCTGGCTTGCATTAGCGTTCGTAGCTGGTTTTTCGGTCATACGAGTGGTCATAAGGCCCGTTCGCCCTGTGTATTTTATGGGCAGGTTTACGTATCAACAGGAGATAGTTGGGGAAAATGTGGAAATAAAATGTGTGGGTGTTACTTCAGACTAAGTACAGTGTTGTTTCCATGATGGGCAGGTACGTGTATCATTTTGCTCGGTGCTGTTCTTAACGTCTGCTGGCCTGTTCATTCTAGAGACTCGTGCATGAGCGTTCGTTCCTGCTCTTCCGGTCTTTAGACGGGTCGTATCCCCCACTCACCCTGTGTACTTTATGTTCACCTTTACCTACGAACAGGAGATAAGAACGCTCATGCAAGCCGGCCCTTCACCTCTATCTTGGGTACAAGGGCGTGTTATGAGCTCACACGCTGCCAGCTGCAGCGCTCGAGCAAACATCCGCTGTATGGATGACATTCCTGTGAGGCCCCGGGCGACAGTCAGCACCTTCGTTGACGTCAACGACTGCCTGGAGTCGGCACCAATGCTTTGAGATTTCTGTTGCTCACTCCTCAGTCGTATCCAGACACAGGTTTCGACAGTTGGGTGTTGCCAGGTTCTCAGAAAGTGACACAAACCATAGAATAAGAAGCATGAGACGAGCAGCAGACGTGTTCAAGGCTATCTATACTTTCTAGGCATCCTGACGGTATCATCCATATTTGATACTCGTTTTATTTTATTTTAGGCTATTCTGCGCAAAAATCATGACGCGAATCTTGCCAAACATAGATTTTGGCAGAACTTTGCATGAACAACGGTAACTTTCTAGAGGCAAATAACCGAGGGCTTACAGAAAGGGGAAAATGTGGAAATAAAATGTGTGGGTGTTACTTCAGACTAAGTACAGTGTTCTTTCCATGATGGGCTGGCACGTGTATCATTTTGCTCGGTGCTGTTCTTAACGTCTGCTGGCCTGTTCATTCTAGAGACAGACTTTCAGTGGCCTGTCGCCTTTCGTTTCTTCTGCACATTAACGTTATTTATAGCTCGTGTGCGTGTTTGGGGAGGGGGGAGCGCGCGCGCATGTGTGTGTGTGTGGTGTGGGCGCGTGTCGCTCACGCGACACGGCCAGTGGCAGCTATGACGTAACGAAAGATGACGTTATGCAAGCGCATTCCAGGCCGTGGTTTCCATGGCAATGCCGTCGTCTGAAGACGTACAGCAGCGCGTGTTCTTCACGTCCGCTGCCAGACGGAGTATAAGCCCTTATCTAACATGTAGCTATAGGTTTAGCGAAATAGGACGCACGGTTTAGATCAGAAAATCCACGTGCACGTGCTCACCATTCCGAACCTACTCTGTGAAGTAGTACACTGTAGCCGACGGTGTGTCATTAGCTGGACCTCGCTTGCAACAGGCCACGTGATGGCGATTGAAGGATGATGCGTGTTGCCTTTGTTGCACACATTTCCTGATCAAAATGCATCTTTTCCAGAAATTATCATTCTTTCATTCAATCATTCATAGTATGCTGCTATGTAAAATAGGGTCCTGAAGAGCCCCTCAAAAGCATTTTCGAAACGATGGATACTTAATATTCTCTTTTTTTCTTGGGAACAAATGTGACAATGATATATTGGCAAATAAATTGACAGTACGAAACGCGCGTGTCCTTTTGTTTGTTCAAGCGTGAGCGTTATGTCTTTTTCCACATACGAGAAATATGTCACAGAGAGTGATGGAAATTTCTAGTCGTGCTCGTGACTTCGGGACACTTGGACGTAGGCACTGCGCCGGAAAATGTTTCCTAACATTTTCTTCGCGTGCCGTACATCAGATTAAAGGTAAGAGGCGACAATCTGTTGTGGAAGAGTGTGGGAGGTTCATCCTGTTTCCACGGTGCTATCTAGAACTCCCACTGACAGCAATAAAACAGTTTACTTTTCTCATACACTTCTAACATCAGAAAGACGAAACCTGGCGCCGCGCGAACGTCCATGATGGCTTTGCGGAAAGGTTAAAGACAAAGACTGGCTAAAGGCCATAGCTCTCTTTTTGCGTGATTACTCGGAAATGGGAGTGGTGGAGTGGCAGTAACGAGACATTAGAGCACAGTGGAAATGGTTTTGGTTAAAGGTCGAGATGGTTAACCCCACGGAAGTCTGATTTCCTCAACAGCAGCAACAGGAGAAGTAGTGGGTTTTACACAGTCCGCTCTACTCACCAAGCACCGAACTCACCAGCACACACACACACACACGTCCCTCCCAACCAGAGCAGGTCGACGCATAAGCTTTGCATTGACCACTTGTCTACTAATTTCGATTGTTCCAAACGCGGGGGCTTTATCACCATGTAAACGCGCAGAACAACTGGAACCAATCAAATGACGAGCTCTATTTAGGATGTGTAACAAGCGGAGCCAATCACCCAGCCTGCAAGGTAAGTGGTCTTCGTGATGGGCCCCACCCCCTGCAGCCCAATNATTTTTTCTGTGGAAACTTACAAGTAGAGGCGACGTTAGGAGGACACGGGGCCTAGGGCCAACCATGACCGCGCGGGGCCAGACCATCGGCATCTCGATTGGTGTGGTACCGCAAACACTGATTGTGTCTAGACTCGATCAACTTTCGCGACTGGGCGTCCGAATTTAGGTTTTTCAGTATTTGTGAATTTTTTTCTGTTTGTTGACAACGGATTGACAAACTCATAAGAAAGACGGGGACCCCTCAAGAGCGGGGCATGGGGCCGTCGCCCCACTTGCCACCCCCACCCACAAATCCCGCTAAGTTTCGGCCAGTGCACAACTGGAACAATTCAAATAGCATTCCTTGCCCGGGCTGTCGCATTCTGCGGCAAACAGTTTAATTTCAGTTTCCTGTAATACCTATAAGTACGGAAGGAGGGTGGAGCTTTTATCCCAATACAATAACAGTAAAATACAAAACAACAGATTCAGCATGGATGACCTGGATGGTATGTTGCATTTATAGGACTGTATTATATCAACAAATCTTTAAAGTAGGATGAGATTCAGTGACATAAACTGACCAGAAAGAGCTTTGTACGACATAGGTCACAGGTATGCAAACTGTTCGCAATAAATTTTCGAGACGCCCCTGCTGAAAAATTGTGTGTTGGTACAGACGAGGAACCAGCGCAATACAGGGGAAAGAACTCTGTCCATGTTTAAATTGTAAGCTATTGTAAGCTAGACGTAGTTGTCTCTACTATCCCATAAAATGCATCAAGACTGCCGAACGTAAAAAAGCACTGGCTATGGGCTCGGATATACCTTTTTTTCATCATTAATTTATGCTGGATTATAAAGTCAGGGCGGTTATTGTGCCTGTCATTTATCTTGCAGTACGATGACCGTCTTGTTTAGTAATTACAAGTCTGTAAGTGTGCGTACGGATAAGGTTGTGGGTAGAGGCAATGAGAGACATTTCTCCTAACACGGCTTGCAGTCTCCTGTCTAAATCCATTGCCGTCTGTCCATATGCTGTTGTAACTGTGCTTGATTCTGTGAAGTCATCGTGTGTCCGAAGCCTGTAATAAACTTTAGTGTACATGTAGACCAGTACTTTCTATTACTTTCTATCCTGTATGTACACTTTTTTGCGCTGTATTTTTCCAAGATGAACTTAAAACTGGTTTATGTTGCAACAGGAATTTTCTCTTGACGGCCCTCGTGTACGACATGCCGCAAGAGACAAACGTAAGCAGCTTTTGTCTCAGGTCCGGCTTGCATGAGGGTTTGTAGCTGCTCTTCTTGCAATAAAAGCGGTCGTAAGGCACATTCGCCCTGTGTATTTTACGGTTACGTATACACAGGGGATAAGAGAGATTATGCAGCCAGCCCAGGGACAGTGACTTTGATGGATGAGTGCAAGCAAAGATGCCGGGACAAAGACGTTTTTCTGTACACACTGGAGAGACCTATATCGAACGAACAACACTTTCGCGAGAGACAAAATATATCTACGTGATGTTAGAATGCGAAAAAAAAGACACGTACACATCTGGAATAACCCGTATTAACTTTTCTTGGGAACAAACACGACTACGTGGCTTTTATTGCGAAGTGAACTGTCGCCTAACGTGAATTTGTGCTCCCAGGCACAGCTCCGCTGTGGGTCGTTTTTTGCAGGTTTAGTACAGGATTGTGACACAAAGCAGGGCTAGACTCCAGAACAAGACTGGTGCCGCGGACTCCCCTTCAGGGTAAAACATGGACAGTAGCCCCCCCCCCCCATCTTATTTCTCGCTGGATTTTATTCTAGCAGCAAACTGTTTTGTTATTCCCACATCCCACACGCCCACACACACACACACAGCCAGCTCACAGATGCAAATGCCAGGCGACAACGAGAAAGCCACCTGCTGCATGTTTGACGTCACAGAGCGGCGGCTGTCATATTTTTTGTTGACGCCCCCGGTTAGGATTTGTACCTTATGACGCATTGTTTTATCGGTTCCCTCTCTGTTATATTGTCTTATGGTGGACAGCTTTATCTGTGTCCTGTCTGTTGAAGAAAAAGCTAACGCAACAGTAGAACCACTTCATCATAATCCACTCTGGTTTCGCATATCATTGCATCGTGCAACACTGGTCTCACAACTCTCAGCTGAGTCGATTGACAATATGTTATGGGGGGCTTACACTGCTCGACTAAGTTGGACGAAAGCAATAACTCGTAAGAAATCGTAAGAAATTATAGTCTATCCGTTTGCAACCAAACATAATTGTTTTTAAAGGAGACCCATGTTTACACTAAGCGCTTAGGGGGTGGGCGGGGCTTCGTGGAGATAAATTCCTCATTGAAACAAGACTAACTGGTGGTTGAAACAAGACTAATTGGTGATTGAAACAAGACTAACTGGTGATTGAAACAAGACTAACTGGTGATTGAAACAAGACTAATTGGTGATTGAAACAAGACTAACTGGTGATTGAAACAAGACTAATTGGTGATTGAAACAAGACTAATTGGTGATTGAAACAAGACTTATTGGTGATTGAAACAAGACTAACTGGTGAATGTTAACGAGGTTGGATTAGTTCTTAACGACTGCTTTCATCTTAGTCGAGCCGTGTGAATACCGCATTATGCTTCTGATGCATCGTTAAAATCAGTCTATAAAACTAGTCCAGCCATTTGGAACAAAACAATTTTTTAAAAATTGGATGAGATTTTCTCTACACAAACATTTTCTCTAAAATCTCGGGGAAAAGCTTATGCATTAAAACTGTTTACCTAATTTCAATGAAACATTCTTCGTTGAAATAAAGTGAAGCTTTTAATGCATAGTTCTTAATGACTATTTTCACAGAACTTTATCAAGCCGTCTACAGCCAGCAGTACAAATACAAGCCTTAGTAATAAAGCTGTCGTCCGATTTTAATCGAAAGGTTTCCCTCACAAACTCTCTTCAACAAAGGGGAAGCAATGAGAATAAGAATGGGGATTAAACGTTTGACAGAAGATTTTAACGAAATTAAATCGCGAGCACTGTATTCATTTGACTTGGTCAGACTGTGTGAGAAGGGCATAAGCAGCCAGAGGACTGGAGGTGTGAACAAGAACGACGTTCAGCCCACCCACCCCCCCCCCCCGTTACGTCCCTTGTTTTGATTGGCAGGGTTTGTCCAATTATTTTTATCTGGATAGCCAGTGACGTCTTCCCGCATTTCATTTGCGTGTGTGTTTGCAAAAAGTTCATTCTCTATGAGCAATTTCAAAATGTATTGACATGAAGGAAATTAACATTGACTGCGGATTTACAAAAAAAAAGAAAAAAAGAAAAAAGAGAAAGAGAAACAACCAAAAACAAAGTGTGCTGGGGGATCGCGTGCGCCTAGTGATCATCTTATCTATTCTAAATGCCAAGCTATCGACAGCGGGCCAGCAATTTTAGTCCATCGATCGACTTCGCCTTGCATGCAGGAGGACTACTTCAGAACACAGGGTCCAGGGATTTTCTCGAGTTACGTTTTGACCAGACAGAAGAATATGCTGCCAGCGCAGCATAAGAAGCTTGGCGTGGGCCGGGAAAATAAGAAAAATTAAGCATTATGACGATAGCCGTAATTTTTTTAGATTGTTCGACTCAGAATGATCTACAGGCTAAAGTTAAAAATCTTGATACATGATGTGGTTGATCAACGTAATCGCTTGGCCCCATGGAGGATTCTGACTGTCTTTGACGCCAAAGTCACGACCTGAAGTGGATTTCGCGATGACGAGTGTTGTGCAGGGGAGGCAAGCCATAGATCTGAGCGCGCACCATCTGTACGTACGTTCTACGAGTGCCTAAGTGCTGTCAGAGAAGAGAGTAGACACAGACGAGAGCGCGCACCTGTGTGATTTTGTCAGCGCTGACCTGATCATGAACCTGCAGCTCTGCAAATGCCTAGGCATTCCTTCCCCTGCCCTTCGTGCCATAGTGTTAACCTCTTCACCTACAGCGACTTCCGTAGCACAGGGGTAACGCATGCTGGTCTCCGACACAGGGAGCCGGTGGTTCGGATCCTGTGTCAGATACACGTATTTTCAATGAAAAGTGACACCTGTTTGCAGGCCTGACTGTCAGTGATTTTCTTCGGGTTCTCCAGTCTCCCCCCCCCCTCTTCCTAGTCCCCCTTCATCACCCTCTTCATTCCTTCCCCCATTTTGTGACAGCCATCGTTGCTGACGACGTCGTTAAACCATAAACTGATGCTCCCCTCCACACCCCATCTCCTTCCTTACCCCTATTCCTCTTATGCCAAGCTTCTCGTCTCTCAACAGTCTTTTCTGTTTGGAGACAACGGCAGTTGTGTTCGAGCGACAGAACGGCACGTGCAGCATGGTCACGTGTGTTGGACAGGGAACTGTTTGCTGACCCAAGCGGCCCAGCATGTACGGTTCTACACCCACTCCCTGCTAGTCTCCCACCCGTATTGCCACGATCTATAGCACCCAGACAGTGTAACAAAAAATCACGTGTTTGGATACACACGCACATATTGGCTGAAATGGATGCTGACACACGTTCACACCGATATGCTCACACCCGTTCGCACAGATGTGCTTCAGCGATGCATGTGTGTACAACACCTTTAACTCCTTCATAGACGGCAAAGACAGACTTTAGCCGTCTTACTGTAAAAATGCCCAGGTATAGCAATTATATATATATATATATGCAGGGGCGACATATGTTGCACGTGTTGATGAAAAAGAAAAAGCCAGACAGGTGAGAGGAGAGTGTTCCGCCAGTCAGTTCTATTCTTTGCGTAGCGACACGCATGCGCCCACCACTTGCTGTTCATCACGACATCATCAGTTTCGTAACTTTGGCCTGGGGGAGGGAGATGTGGGGCGGGGAGGGGTCTAGGAACCTTTATGAAGTGAACCGAGGCTTGAGTTCATCCTTGAACTTCATGCTGCGACAAGGCCCTAGTGTTTACAGTTCAAGGACGGAAAGGGGCGCTGTGTTGTTTACTGCACGTGCAGTTTTGTTTTTGCATTGGAAAACGCTGACATAGCAGTACAGTGCAGACACATTATTAGCGGTTTTTGTACGGCATAAACACACGTGGTCTCCCTCTCGTAAATATCAGTGTTCCGGGTTTTCTGCCTTTTTTTTGGGGGGGGGGGGGGCGGGGGGAAGGCGGACACAACAAGTGGCTGTGCGGGCGTGAGCCTAGGCTCGCATGTGTTGCGGACTTTTAAGGACCTACAATTGTACTGTGGCAAAACTAATCGAAGTCTGCAGCTTCTCTTGCTGGTCAATTGTCTCCAAGCAGTCTCTAATTAAACTGCAACTAACTTCTTATGGTTTGTTCCATCTTCCCCAGAGTGTCGCAAACATTCCAACAAGACAAACAACATTTTGTTTTTAAACAAAGTCTGCAGATACAGACACCAGAGAGAGAGAGAGAGACAGCTGACGTCTACAGTAAGCGGAAAACATTCTCAGACCTTTCTGCACCTTCAGGAAATAGTTGCCTTGTCAGCAAGCCCTACATTTACCATCCACACAGCTCTCACCTCATTAATAAATCATACACGAAAGCCAATTCTGACCACGCATTGTATGTCTAGAGCGTTAAATTTGCTTAAGCGAAACTTGCAGACGATGGCTGTCTACATTTTAAAAAAATACAAACCAAAAACTGTCAGGTTTGATTCCATTGTGGCGCTCAAGATGGTATTATAGAGTGCAAGCCCAGTCAAATCCTTTTAGAACGGAAGTCAGACGTTCTTTCGTTCGCAGATCGCGATTTAAGAAATTGTTAGATATTCGCCCCTGAGCACGTTGCAATGTTTTTTTGTTTGTTTTGGTTTTTTTTTGACATGCCTGTCAATTTTTTAGCTTGTCAGTCAAGGCAGTACGTGTACTGTAAAATCATCATCACAGCACAGATTTCCAATACCTGTGTCACCGTACTATGCTGAAATGTAGGAGAACCGGGAGGCCTTCAAAGCAGTCGTTGGACACGAAAACTAACCCAAACACTAGTCTGTACCAGGGGTAAAAAACGATTTTCCTGCTCCAGAGATAATTGAGTCGGGCTTCTGTTTGGAACACTTGTGGGGAATTTGACCCCAAAGGCTCAGACGGACATGCTGAAAACATCTTCCAACACTCATAATGTTTCCGCCGTTGACTTGGAAACCGTCTGGTCCAAACAGCTATGCTATGGGGCTGCATGGTGTCAAGAAACGGACCTCGGGATTTGAAGTAAGAGCATGGAGAGAGGTCAAAGTGTATAAGCGCTCTGATTAAACGTTCCACTTAACTCTGGCATCGATACGTCTTATATTGCAAGGTATAACTTAAATTACGACACGAGAGCAGATGTACATACAGCAGCCTGTTGATAAAAATAGGTTACTTGTGTCTGCCCGTGTGTGTCACGTGTCTGCCCGCATGTGTCACGTGTGTGCGCGCGTGTAAGGGTAATAAACCTCAGGGCTAGGTCAATCAATTTGTGAGGAGGGGGCAGGGGGAAATGTTTCTGGCTGGGGTCCAGACGGGAGAAGTCCTCCGCCCGCCCCCCCCAGCCGAAAACGAGGTTTTTACGTGCGGAAGCCATCCTAAGGGGCTTTTAAGGAAAATAAAATTAGAATTTTGAAAACATTTCTGACTCTCAACAACAAACCATCCACTCATCTAACCCTTTTTAAGTCACTGCTGTTCCATGAATTGCCATGTTGTGCTCTCTCTCTCTCTCTCTGTCACTTGCCTGGGCGTGGCTACTGAATGTGGTCCCATGCTATTTCGCACACATATTTTTTTTTGAAGAAAAAAATTCAAAGGCCCCTAATAAATATCTACGTATTTCTTCTCTGGCTTCTAAGACACAGCAAACAATTTCGCAAATATTTTCTGAAGTAAGTCTTTTAAATGACAACTAGTGTGACACGCACACACATGGCTTTAAGTCGTGAAGCAATGCAATCGGGCGTGACGACAAATGTCCGCAATTTCGGACAGGGCTACAAGCTGAAATCTAAATATAGCAAGTAAAACCGGACTCACACCTTTCACAGGGTTCAATAAAAACAGTGGTATAAAAACAATTTCTGCATTGAGGTCTGTTCATGCATCTTTGTTCACGTGCTTGTGTGTGAGCGTCCGTGCGTGCGTAAGACAGACACAAAGAAGAGAGATTCCTTGACTGTGTGTGGCAGAGTTGAGATGTTTCACACCTCCATTCAGCCGTCTGCAGCGAAAGTGTCATACAATTTTGATCGACAAAGTTCACCTGGAACGTTTTTTTAACAAGACTTTTGAGAAACCGTTTCCGCAAAGATTAAACTATTCGATTTTACCGGAATTAAGGTACTTTTAGGTATGCACAGATTTTCTTTCGCTGTTTGGCAGCGTTTTTGTGAGTCAGGACATGTGAACGTAACTTAAATGAAGCGCAAAGTTGGACAACATTTGCATTCACTGCTGTCGGGTGGAATGAGACGTTTACAGCTCATCCTGACAGGCACTACGTCATTTGGACAGACTGACTGTGACAAGGCGAAGCGAGAAGCACAAGTTTTTCAAATATTAATTTAGAGATACACTCTTCTTCCAGTTGTTAGAGCAGAGACACATTTCTACCAGACTGACCCACTGACTAGCTCACTCGCTCACTCGCTGGGTTACAGTTCTGTTACAATATGATCACGTTAGTCATGCCTACGTAATGTACCTATAAATGTGTGTGGGTTTTCCCACTCCCTCCCCACCCCCACCCCCCACCTCTAGAGCTCTCGTCGGTCTATAACCAGGAAACTTTCTCCCCTCTGCTTGTGACCGGAAGGTGGCGCCTATGCCGAGAGCCGACCCCAGGCGGTCGATTGGCAAAATGTCATCTCCTATTGAGCGTTTTCCCGTCACCTTCCCTCAGCACACCTATTTTTAACGTACCTGACCTAGTCTGTCAGAACTCATACTTGGCAAGGGGGTGGGGGCGGCCTTTTATATCATCATCATCGATTGGGGCTGGCACGTCATACGTAGTTTTTAATGTAGCTTTTACTGTTGTAGTATATATATATATAATGTTCCGTGAGTCTGGCAGTGCTTGTTCAACGTCAGCATATACGTCATTGTGTAAAAGTTTTTTTTTTTTTTTGGGGGGGGGGTATGCTTTCTTGCATGTTCGTGTATCATTGTTCACGTGCCTGTTTGTGCGCTCGCCCGTGTGAGCGTGCATGGGTGCGTCCGTGCGTGCGTAAGACACAGAGAGAGAGAGAGAAAGGGAGAAAGAGAGATTGGCAGAGCTGAGATGTTTCACACCTCGATCCAGGAATCCAAATTCGTTAAGTACAATATAAGATCTGCCTTATTTATTCTCTCCCCTGCGGCTCAGTCGCTCATATATAAATTTAGACTCTGCTTACACAACCATGTACAGACGACATCAGCGCTGGCTGTTCCCAAAGTAAACATGAAGAGATCAGGAACATCTAATACGTTTATCTGCCAACTTTATGAGCATTCCTTCACGAGACAGTTCTCTAAATAATTCTACGGCACATCAGTGCCAGAGTGCAGCAGTCAGAGTTACTGCTAGGCTAGTGTTTGAGTATTGGCTGACGTTCAGAGCCAGAAATTCCCATGGGTTTGGCGACTGGCCTGAGCTGGGCTTTCCGTGCTGCAGGGCGCGCTGAAAATACAGTCGAATCCGGTTCATCGGACCACATCGGGACGCGATGATTCTGGTCCTAATAACCGGCTGGTCCCACTACACGAACATGCCCTGTGTTGCAATTAAGACGGCACGTGCTGTACGCTTTACATCCGCTGTACGCAGGCGACTTGCGTCTTCTTTTTTTTATTCGCTGTCACGTTCTGTGGTCCGCTTAAGCGAATTTTGGTCCAAATAAGCGAATAATATTAGGCTTATGTACACAGGATTTGTTTCGGTTCTTTAAGATTCGGTCCGAATAAGCGGCTGGTCCGATTACCCGGTGGTCCCATTAACCGGATTCCACTGTAAAGTCAAACGTCGACACGTGTTCACAGTCACCTGCGGTTTGATCGGCGTGATGCGGATCCGGTCTTGGACACATGCGTTGGTTTACCAGTTGTAGGGGCGCCAAGACGTTAACAGCCTTGTTGAAAGGAAAGAAAGAAGGAAAGAAAGAAAGGAAAGAAAGAAAGAAGGAAGGAAAGAAAGAAGGAAAGGAAAGAAGGAAGACAGAAAGAAAGGAAGGAAGGAAAGAAGAAAGGAAGGAAAGAAGAGTTGTTAAACCAGCACATATCGCTATAGTTGTAGAAGATGAAATAGTGACGAAAGTAGCAGCAACAGCAGTGGTGGGGGTGATGGCGGCGGCGGCGGTGGGGGTGATGGTGGTGGTGGTGGTGGTGGTGGTGGTGGTGGTAATATTTCATGGTAATTCAGATTAAAGGCAGTAGCAAAAAAAGATCTTTATTTTCGACAGTAATGGGATAAGAACACACGGCTTTTTAATGATATCCAGCTATCGCGCTTCCAAAGAAAATAATCTATTGTACAGGACAGGACAGGACAGGACAGGACAGGACAGGACAGGACAGGACAGGACAGGACAGGACAGGACAGTAGGAAATGTAGAAAAGACAAGGACACCATGAACGGTAACTTCACAAGAAGTTCTTTCAGAATAGGAGGAACAAATCGGTTGTACACGGTAACAAAAAAAATCCAGTAGATTGAAAACAAATGTGTAGCATGGGTTGAAGACCTGAAGATTACAGAATTAAACTATTGACGGTAGTGAAGAGTAAGAATGTCGTTGAAAGAAGTGTAAGAGACCAGAAACTTACTAAAGACGTGAGAAGTTTGTCACAATCGAAGGAGCAGACGAAAGTAGACAAAAGAGCTAGACGCCAGCATGTTCGGCGTTGGTGAAGGCGGATGTATTTATACAACATCCAGTCATAACCCCGTACTCGTCAAGTCATATACCGGCTTCGGGAAGTCGCTCTTATGTTATCGCTGCCGCCTCCGCCTGTCGCGTCGCTCGTGCATTTCATCCGCCACGAAACCGGGAGGAACATGATTCATCAAGCGCCGGACGTCCCGTTCGGCCCTACAGAGGGCCGTCAGAGACACTACTGCCAACGATACGTGATATTATTTATACCTCACTCGTGATATTATTTATACCACACTCGTGATATTATTTATACCTCACTCGTGGATCCACAGGCATTTCAGTCGTAAAGTCACTGTTCGTCCCGCCTCTCCCGCTCGTGCGCGCCTCTCTGCAAAATTGTCCGACACACACTCACGATTCCTAATATTTTAAAGTTACGTGGGTGGAATCTTACAGATTTTGGTTAAAAAGTCACAAATTTCCGTCTTCCGCCTGCCGCCTGCCGCGTCCTTGTTTACGTTCTGCCTGTGGCTGTGCCTGCCACTCCACCAAAGAGTCCGGAAGACGCTGGATACGAACTCTTTTAGTTCTGAAGTCACGAATTATAAAAGAAAAACAAGTGACTGCCGCTTGGAGGATAAGCCCAAATTAACTGTAAAACAAGGGAACTGTAGCAAGCTAGAAAAGGACAAAGACGAAGAGAATCTACGTGTTTCGGAGCACCACCCCTTCACCAGGAAATGGAGTCCTACTTCATACCCATTTTGGCACCATAAATATGGAGTCCTCTTCATTACCCATTTTGTAACCATGGCACCCACTCGTCTCAACCTTAAACACTGACCCTCCACCTCCTTTCCATTAACCCCCTCATCCCTCCGTCTCTCTCTTACTTTTTCTCTTACCTCCCTCCCACTCTCTCTCTCTCACACACACACTGACGCCCCCTTACCCGCGCTGCTTTCTCTCCCTCTCTCTCCCCCACCCACTCTCCACCCCCACCCTTCTCTACCCTTTTCTACCCACCTTGCGATTGGCTGCCCCTCTTTAACCCTTCTTACTCACTGTCCCTGGGTCATTCTCCTGCCATGCAGCCCACGCGCCACATCTACTGCAGCTAAGTCTTTTCCTTTTCGTTTTTTTTCGTCGTTTTTGTGTCGTCCTGATGAAGGGGTAGTGCCCCGAAACATGTAAATTGTCTTCGTCTTTGTCCTTTTCTAGCTTGGTCCAGTTCCCTTGTTTTACACTTCACGAATTATAAGAAACTTTTGCCGCTTCCATCTCTGACCCGCTTTCCCATGCAGCGTCACTCATGCGGAACCAATCAGGCGGTACGTGACTGGATTCTATGGGCATGTGACTAAAAGATCTGTCACATCCGACACTAGCGATGGGGCAAATGGCGGGGTCTAGACTCTCTTATCAACTTCATCAGACAGGCTGGGGGTTGAGGCTGGGGGTTGAGGCTGGGTCATGAAAGCCAGCAGCTTAGGGGGTGGGGGAATCTAATTTTTTGGCTCCCGAACCCAACCGCTGATTCCAGCAGCACCCTAGTCCGCCACCTGTCTGCAGACAAGGAGGGTTACCTCACGCTCATACACACGCACGCACGCACGCACGCACGCACGCAGTGCTGATGATTGTGTGACAGCGTTGAAAGCACTCGCGTGAGTAGGTGCAGAGTTACTGGAAAGCGGGAGGGGGGGAGGGAACAGACTGTGCGCTCGACCACCTGCAGTGAATGTGCACTCGCACGTGCGGTCTCGTACTTCACAAGACAAGCCCCACTTGCCCCGCTTGCAGCGCTTGCAACAGCAGTTAATCATACACGCTTCACAAAAAGTGTCACGTTGCAGATGAACCTACATGAACCCACATGTTGCATCTTGAGGCCATCAACCTAACGCTGTGTGCTCCTGTTCTTAACAGACCGCCTCGGTGGTCTAACGGTTAAGGCGTTCGTGTCCGATGCCAAATGTCGGTGGTTCGAGACCGGCCGAGTCATACCTAATTCTCAAAAATCGGCAGTCTGGTAGCTGCCCTGCCAGACGTCTGGAACTATAGAGAACAGTACTAGGACTGGTTGGTCCGGTGTTAGTGTAATGTGACTGGGTGGGACTGAACCCTGTATTGCAGCACGTTAACTTCTTTATGTCTGGTCACTGCTCTATTTTCTATGTAACTGTTGCAGACCACGCAGATATAATATTCCCATGATGTGCACTTGCACTTGCACAGTAACATTACATGTCTGACTACATACTTTCAGACTACATACTTTCAGACTACATACTTTCAGACTACACACTTTCAGACTACACACTTTGTCTCAAGATTTATCTCATGATATTTGCAGTG